>JAQQZZ010135823.1:0-13470 GCA_030265115.1 Mopalia vespertina | reverse complement strand
AAGGAGCAGTATCCTTTCTGTCATTTATTTTAGTATGGTCATTACACTATCAATAGGTACTTTCTTGTGCTCTTTGGTGAGCCGAGGGGTTATTTAAAAACTTTATTTAAAAAAGTTAAAAATATAACACATTTGATAAACTCGCAAACTTGATGACTAGACATATGGGGAAGAAGTCCGTGTGCAATCCGCATACGGCTACGTCACTTTGATTTTAAGCACTAGTGTATTAAAACATATTTGTTTGTTATTATTTAACACAATTAGCTTTATTCAATACCCCAAATGACCACAATAGACCAAAAATAACACAGGTCACTGGTGTGCCCATTGAAATAGAGTTGTGTCACAGTGCTGTACTGCTGACCAGCAAAACATGCTTGTTTTCATTGACTTTACATTTAGCTTTCTCATAGGAACATATTCATATTTGTTCAGTTAAGTTATTGCAGAACTACATCTTTATTTTACAGGTGTCCAGATTAGCAAAATGTAATTTTCACTTTTTTGATCAGGTCTTCCAGTCAGTTATTACAAAATGAAAGAAGCCTTCCAAAGGATGTGAGTTATGAACTGTCTACTATCTCACCTGAACAATCCACCAAACAAGCACCTGTTAAACCACCTAGAAAAAATCTCACATCAAGTCCACGAACAAAACGAGCTGCTGAGTCAAGTATGTGGGGAACTGAACTGAGTGACCTCTGGGTGGACAGTTTGTCCTTGTTGGCCCCACCTGATGAAGGTCTCTATCAAGGAGAAGAGCTGGACGATGTTATAGAAGAGTTAGAGAGTAAGCTAGAGCTGGATGAGGTTCAACATGAATACAAGGTCAGAATAGACTCCTGTTTTAATTGCAATGTACATGATGGGAACAGTGCAGAAAAGATTGGTCACAGATAAACTTTGTTTTGGTATTCATAAACATGCCGGTAGCGGTTGCTTCCTGTTCCCTGGTGCTTTCTGAGCTAAGGTGTGAGTCACACGATGTGGCTCCAGCATTTGCGGGCGTATTTTTAAGGAGGTTTCCTCCCAGTTTTCCACTGTAATTTGGCAAGGAACAGTGTGAAGTGGACAATCCGTTGTCATATAAGTTAAATACCCTATGTTGGATTTTCTGCACTGGTTTGGGGAACATGGCACTATATGAGTGAAAATCATGAGAATCAGCCTAATAAACCAGTGAAACACAAGAAATATTGTTGTTCATTATGGGTTATTAGATTTCAATAAATAAACTGGCCTTTTATCTGACAGCCTTTGTTCTCATCAGTTGGATCACCCATATCCCTCTGGCTAAGGGCAGTTTGTTTGAAGAGTATAAATGCTGTCCTTACTTAGCACTGGAGGAAAATTTAACATTATTGAAAAACTTCACATCTTGGCTGTGTTGGTGTCAACTATTGGTAGAATACACCACCATCCTATAAGTGAAATACCTTTAAGCACAGCGAAACATCAATCAGTCAGTCAGTTGAGTCACCCATATTCCCCACTCTCAGAGTTAAAGGAAACTGATCTGTTTGTGGTTTCTGTATTGCGTTCTGTCGTTGTCCTGTATTTGTCCCGTCTTGTCTTTGTTTGTTGCCAGTGGGGTTGAGTGTGGTTTCCTTCACCCATTGGGCTGGCACGTCGTCATATAAGTGAACTACCCTTGAGTAGGACGTTAAACCCCAATCAAACAAATAAACAAACAAACAAACATATTCCTCACATATTTTTGTAACCTCTTAGAATAGAACAATTCTGATAATTTTAACCGTTCACACTTTAAAATAAGTCAGACTTTTTCTTCAGAATTTCACACCACTTCTGTTCTCTGGCATGGATATTTGCTGAGTCTTCATTGTATTTCATGTGATTTGTTATTGTTTGTTGTCAGGAACTAAAACATGTGAAGGCCACAGATGACTGTTCTGTTGCTAGGGAGCCCAAAAATAAATCCAAAAATAGATACAGAAATGTCTTGCCATGTAAGTCTGATATATTTGTACAATATATCCTTAACGTATACCATGAGAACTGATATAGATTTAAACTTCTGTGTCATTAAATACAATTTTAGGAAAGTTTGCAGTTAAAATACTTACAGTACAAATATTTTAAGGCCAAATATCTAGAATTTTTACATCTCTAATCTTAAAATTAAAATTAATTAAAATTGTTTAATGCTTATTATGTCTGTCTGTATTAGTTTCTGGTTTTTCTTTGGGTGTTGCCGATTAGAACAAACATTAAGTAAACTACATAATACATACAAAGTTATAAAAGAATATTCATGCCAATGCAAATATTGTATAAATAAATCAATTATTTAATCATTCAATCAATCACTCACTTATGTTTAATGTTATGGTACATGCACCTGAGCACTCTGGCTAAAGCTAGTATGTTCCAAGTGTAGTAATACTGTCTTCAGTTAGCACTAGAGGAATATTAGTTTTGAAAAGAGGTAAAACACATGTTTTATTGTTGTTTTTGTGTAGCTGTTGCTGGCATATATCCCTGGTATATAAGTAAAATGCTCTTAAAAACTATCTCTGTGTTGAGTGATTGATTGATTTATAGAAAGATTGATTGAACAATCCATGTTTCCTGGATTGTATCATGCAGGATTATTCTGCTTGTAGCGAGGTGTCCTGATTCTAATGAACTGAAGCTGTAGTCCTACAGTACAATGGCTATATGTATATATTGATCGTAATTAACTTTTAAGCCTATTTCACAAGAAACCTCTTGTTAGAGATGTAGGACTATAAAGTTGAGACAATATCGTAATGAAATTCTCAGTTTGCTTAAACGTATAAGAATAATTGATTTAGACGTCCCATTCAGAAGATGAAAAGCTAATACGAAAAGGCATTTGGATTACAGAAATGCTGAACAACATATGTCCTTAATTAGGTTAATAACGTTTCAGATCTGTGTAAGAAATGATATAATAGTTAAAATTGAATATATCACCATCTGAATTAGTTTGTCTCAACAAAAATAAAACAAAATTGAGCACTGACATTTTAGAATTTGGTTTTATCGCTATATAAAAACCCAGATAATGCTTGAATTGTCATGGAACAACACATTAATGTTCCAAACTCTATGATTTAATCATCTAACGATCAGGATATTAATAATTTATAACGTTACAGCATAAAATCAGAATTAGTATTTCCTTTACATAATTTAACAGATGATTTGTTCTGATGCATGTATTATGTTTAAACTTTCATGAACAGATGACAGTAATCGTATCAAATTAGATGACAATGAACAGTTTTATATCAATGCCAGTGATATCTATTTGACGGTGGGAAATACAGATTTACATTACATCGCATCCCAAGGGCCATTATCAAATACCACTAATGACTTCTGGGAAATGGTCTGGCAACATAGTGTCAAGGTCATTGCTATGGTAACCCTAGACATGGAGGCTGAGAAAGTGAAATGTCATAGATATTGGCCTGATTCAAAAGAAAACAGTCTTCATGTAGATAATAGGTATGATATCAATTTTTATTAGTCAAATACTACCTTTTTAGTTTTAGGAGACAAAAACTCAAGGTACTATATGTACCAGTTTAAAATGAATAAATAAAACGGAAATGTAAAGTGTGTTTCCTGAATTGCTATTATTTGAGCAGTTCTGAACCAGTCCTCTTTTGTTGCCATACCTGAGTATTAATATCAATAAATAAAGCAAACCTTTTTTTAGATAATAATTAGAATTACTACAAACAACTTAATAATAGTATGTAAAATGACTTCAGCTAATCTAAAGTAATATCTTTCTAATATTTAGCTTGTTGATTTTACCTCTTAGATATCTGGTATGTTTGCGATCTAAAGAAGAACTACAAAATTTCATAGTTCGGAAGCTGGTAATGGAAGATCTAGTGAGTCATGAATCCCGTCACATCTATCATCTAAACTATATCAGCTGGCCAGACCACGGGGTACCCGATTCTGCCACTCCTCTCTTACAGGTAAATACAGTGTATAGCAAACTTACTTTATCATAAATTCAGTCTTTGTTTATATCATAGTTATGTCCAACACAAAGTCCATATATCAATAATAGCCATCAGCACAACAATGAATGTATATAATAATATATATATATCATTTTTCTCTCTTCATTTATTCATAATATACATTGAATACATGAAGAGAGAAAAGGTTGCTTGCCTCCACCATGATTCGAACCTGGTACATTTTGAATAAATGAAGAGAGAAAAATATATATTAACAGAGAATTGGGTTGATGTTTTAGTGTACAACTAAATTATTTCACCTATTTACAGTCCTTTTGTTATGTTCAATTTTGTTGCTGTTCTGTTGAGGTGAAGGTTATTAGTTGGTTTTGTTTGACGGCTGACTTATGAGTAGGGGCTCAATGAATGAACTCAGTCATTATGGAGGAATATTAATACTCCAATAGACCAAAACACTTCACATTTTATGGTTGTGCTAGTGTGTTATTACTGTTGGATTACATCGTCATACTATAAATATTTTACCCTTAAGCAATGCTCAATGTATGGCAACTGTTTCCTTTATCTGAGACTTAGGGGCTCTCCTTGTAAACGTTTCTTCCCTCAGACAGTTGTTTGGAGTGTAGTATTCATGCTATCTTTACTGAGCACTGGAGGATAAATAACTTTCCAATTTTTTCAAAACACTTCACATTTTGTGGTTGTGCTAGTGTCAATGATTCCTGGAATACAGCACCGTTATATTAAGTGAAATACCATTGAGTAGGCCTAAATCATCGATCAATCAATGAATGAATGTAAACTATTCTATTCCTGATGTTGGTAAGATATATTTGTTTCAGTTTATTCGTGTGATAGAGTGTTTGTGTGATGACAGTCCTGTGCTAGTACACTGCAGTGCGGGGATAGGACGAACAGGGGCTCTTATTACAACACATGTGGCTCTCAACCATATTCAACAAAACTTACAGGTCAGTTCAAGGAGCTTAATAATAATAATAATAATAATAAACTTTATTTAAACGCAGGCATACTATCAGTTACACTGTTTTTCATAGGAGCCGTGGACTAAAACAATAATAATACAAATAGGATGGGTCGTAAACCTTATAAAATACAAATTATAAAACATAAAAACAAAAACATTACTTGATAGATGAACACACAGCACGCTAACGCGAACATATTGCACATTCACTCACATATAGCTAAACATTGTTTATATATGTTTCTAAAAAGCAATCCCATTGGCACAGGGATGTAAAATTAATAAGAATTAATGAAGCATCTTACAATATATATATAAGTATATAATTTAATAAAAACTGATCAATGACAACCAGCATGCAACAAAGGTAAATACATAACAACTAAATGCACCTAGAATGTACACTTTTCTGAATAAAATACTTTAGTATTTAGTATTTTAAATTGAGTAAAATTGAATCACAGATAGTCAGTAAGCAAAAATTCAGATTCATAAAGATATTTGTTAAAGAAACACTCAGCACATAAAGGCTTAAAAGATCTAAGAGAAGAATTTCTTATTTTAATGGGCAGATCATTCCAAAGCTTCGATCCAGACACACTAAATGAATTTTGGTGTAATTTTGTCCTACAAAGGGGTACATTAAGCTGAAGAGAGTCATAAGATCGAACTCTGGAAAATGATTTATAAGTAAAGAGATTTTTAAGATATGAAGGTGCAAGACCGTTGAAATATTTAAAAACACGTAAACATTTTTGATACTGAACTCTGTAGCGAAATTGGAGCCAGCGAAGTACACAAAACAGGCCAAAAAGCTTCCGTTTGTCCTGGTGCTCTCAGAGCTATGGGGGCAATATGAAGCTGACCTGTTTGTGTTGTCTTTGTAGTATGTCCTGTAATTGTCCTGTTATAGCCTTGTTTAGTCTTTACCTTGTTTGTTGGCAGTGATGTTGAGGGTGGTTTCCTTTACCCATTACCTGGCAAGCCAGCATATGAGTGGAATACCTTAAGGACACCATTAAACCCCAATCAAATAAACAAGTTCAATAATACAAAGCTGTTCACTTCAGTATAACATGTGTTAATATGCTGGTCCAGTACAACTGTTCACCTTTATACAGTCCTAACAAAAATCTTATAAAACATGTCAGTTTAAATGAAATTCTGAAAAAGGACAAATTTCCTTCCCAATACTCCTGATTACCAGTAATGGAGCTATATTAATGTTTACAAAATGACCTTGATACTACGTTAAGGCAAAATACAAAAACATAAATCATTTGTGATCAAATTTCTATTTCTTAAAAATGTTGCACATAAAATATCTTTCATAACTCTTCTTAGTTCTCCATAAATGTCCTCCAAGAATCATAGACATGCCTTGTCCAGACAGGTGGCCTTCACTATTTCTATTAGGAAGGTTCAATTACTGTTAATTAGTAATTGAATTTACAGAAAGGCTGTATCGAATTTTATGAGAGTCTCCAAACTTGTACACTCTTAAGTTCTGGACATCAAATGCAGTGTTGGAAAAATGTCATTACATCATTTTGTAATATGATGTAAAGTAAGGTTTTTTTTATCGCTTTATATGTTTCACAGCAACAGGAATTTACCTGATGATAATAATATTGTAAGCTACATGTGTCTGTGTTGTATTTTTGACAGTTTTCTATCCGAGACATTGTCAGTGATTTAAGGAAACAACGACAGGGCCTGATTCAAACTAAGGTATGTATGCGAACAATACAGTTTTCTTTGTGTCCTATAAATAGCTGAAATTAAACTGAACCAAATTCCATTCTCAGAATTTACAAATATGGGGAAAACGTGTATTAAAACTGTTAATGGCCCAGGTTAATTCTGTGCATTTCTATTTTATATGTAATAAACCTTACAACATATAAGCTAGGGCTGACACGATTCAACCTTTTTTCAATTTGATTAGATTATCTTGTATATATACCTTGACATACATGTATTGAACTGAACTGACCAACGGCTGTTATGTTGACAGGATCAGTACACCTTCTGTTACCAAGCGGTTGTAGAAGCCTTACAGACATTGAGGTGAAACCCAGTGCCAAGGAAGAACCCAGGACTTAATATTGTGTTATTAATTTATGAATTGTGTTTACCTTTAATTTGTAATGTTATTTGTTATGAAACTGAAGTTATATTTCACTAATAGACACAGCCATCAAGAGCTATTTTTGGCGTGTTAAAGCTCCATTACAATGTCTTCTTGCCAATAAAAACTAGTCACTGGCAAATGCATTGTGCAAATCATTTCGAAAATTTCACATTCACTGCATTTCCAAAACAGACACACACATGCCAACGCACACACGCACAGAGATGTGCACTAATGTATGATGTGACAATCATTTATACTGAAGATGACAAAACAGACACACACATGCCCACGCACACACGCACAGAGATGTGCACTAATGTATGATGTGACAATCATTTATACTGAAGATGACAAAAAAGAAACACACATGCCCATGCACACACTCACTTACATGTGCACTAATGTATGATTACAATCATTTATACTGAAGATGACAAAACAGACACACACACGCATGCACACACGCACGTAGATGTGCGTGTATGATTACAATCATTTATACTGAAGATGACAAACCTTCTTGCTCTTTATCTAAAACTTAAATGTCTTTGGAAATCATGTACTCTATTTATTTAACACTATTTTTCACTTTACAGACTAATTTCTCTAAGAAAGGTTAATGTGGTTTAATTCAATGATAATAATTCGGCATTGAATATGAGTTTACTTCTTAATTATTGTTATATAAGTTGATAATAAAACAAAATAATGGTTGGGAATAATATTTTATTTGTTAAGATTGAGAAGTCTGTGTTTATTTCAGAAGGTCAGTGTGTTAAATGTGTTTATAATGAAATAATCTGTAATGTTAGCTTTGTGTACAGCTGTATTTAATGTGTTTATATATTTGTTTCAATGATATTTATGTGCAATATTTCATAATAACTTAAACCTGCTCTATCAAGTCAATTGCTTTACAAAGAATATCAATCTTTGACTCATATATTCATATAAGTGTAATATATGTTCTTCAGTGCTTTATAATTTGTAAAATTCTACATTTGATATGTTTTTATTCTATATCTACTTTACACTGCCAGAATTAATCTAGACTAAATCTGATCCCAGGATTTAATCCAGTTCAAGCGTTGTTGTTTGAATTGTCACATATGTAATCAGGGTGATAATTTAATTAAATATTGTCGTTAACATTGTCTGTGCAAATTTTAGCAGTGGTGTCAAACGACAAGCATTCAATCCAACCTGTAGTTTTGCCAATTATACTGGCAATTTAATATCATTGGTACATATTCAGTAAATATAATAACTACCACTTTATATAAGGGCCCTCTGAGTGAGGACAGTAACTTTCAAGTTTAGACATACTGTTTTACTTAGCACTAGGGAAACATTATTTTCCAACAGAGCAAAAAACTTGAGATTTTGTTGTTTTTTAATGTGGCAATTACTCTTGGATATACTCCTGTCATAAACACCATTCAATCTTTATATGAGGTGTAATAAAAGTGAAACAGAAGGCATTTAAGTCTCTATTAGGTTAAAGAGATAACCGTTTAATTAACTTAAAATTACAAAAAACTAATTTAATCTTAATTTAACCATTATTTACAAGAAGATGTTAATGATAGGACTGTTAAGTTGACAGCTAACATTCAATTTTTAGCATGCTTCTCTATTTTAATTCTTTTACATCCAAAGATCTGATTGCTTGGTATATTCAACGCAAATTTTTTATGTTCTTTTGTTTTTTTGCATAATTATACATTTTTAAAAAAAAATTGTGATTTAAGTTTTGTGTGACTGACTGATGATTTTCTGGTGTCTTTCGTTTTGAGTTTTCCTAGTCCAAATATGTTATAGCTGAGAAATTCATTTTCAAATGTTAAAAAACATACTCAGAAAATAAAAATATAAAAAAATCGCAAGATATAAACTTTTTACAGCACTTGTTGTTTTATGAAATTTTACTACTGTGACTTTTTTTAATAATAAAGTGTATTTTTTATCTTGAGTTACATTTTAAGGTTATTGACTAATGCTTTAATTTTTACTTCTGTATGTATGTAGTGTTATGTATGTAGGCTTGAGTATGCAGTTCGGCAGGATGCAGTGTTTATGTATCTACCGAAGTTGTGTTGTATATCAATGAATTCACTTGTCTATTATAATGCACAATTAGTGCTTTATTATGAAGATTATCAACTATTTAGAAATCGATTTTAATAAATTTGTTATTTTATCATAGTTTTTAATTTGTGTTAGCAATACTTACGGTTGCAATGATAATGTACTCTAAGTCTATTATTGAAAGTTACAAAAATATTATATAAGGGTTGGAGGTTACAGTACTTAAGTGTTTAGGTGTTCAGATATTTTCACTACCTTTATACTCTCTAAACAAAACCCACTTTTATACACATTATCACACATGTAACCACACACACAATAAAACATAAACAAACATTGTGATTGTGTTGATTTTATAGTATTCATTATATTCAATGTCTAGTGTAGTTTTGATGCATAATATTTGGTTTTTATCCCTCAGTTAATGATTGGCTTAAGGGTATTGTTGTAGTTTAGTCCGTCTGTACGTCTTGTTTTCACGGTTAACACTGTAGCTAGAGGCCCGCGACCGTGGCTTAGTGGTTAGCGTGTGCGCTTACTAATCCCACTTCGATGTACCGTTCACAGGATCGAGTCCGTCTGTCGACCATCAGGTATATGAGCTAGTCACACAATGTGGCCCCTGCAATCGTGGGGGAGGTTTTTTTTAACGAAGTTTCCTCCCGGTTTTCCACCATAGTAAGGCAAGAAACAGTGTGAAGTGTACAATCCGTCGCAATAAAAGTGAAATACCCTAGAGTACGACGTGAAACCCCAATCAAACAAACCAACAAACAAACTATAGCTAGAGAACGCAACAACTCTGAATCCCAAATTTGGAATTCCGATACATTTTATTGAGTTTGTGAACCGTATTGAGGCACAACTTTGCCGGCCAATACGTCTTACTAATAAGAAGCCCATGAGTTCCATCCATACATTTTATGTATGTTCCCAAATCATTATATGTCAAATGTTAGTTGAATTCCAATCAGGAATGAGTGTATATACATTGACAATCAGGAGAGCCAATACTAATTCCAACTAACATTCACAATATACAGAGTATCCTTAACTCAGCTATTATAGCCTAAAATTAATTTACTTTCTATCTGTGGATCGGACGCAATCCATTGATATTGTGTCGATTGATTAGGTCGCTCTATGTGTTTATTTAGGAGTACACAATCTAAAGTTGAGCTTCACATCTCACAGCTGACGATTCCGACTTTTCCTCAGACTTTCCCGAAGAAGGGATTAAGCCTTTACACTTGCAATGCTAATCTCTTGACTCCATCTGTGTTGGAATCGATCATAGGGCACTTCTATTATAGCTACATATGGTCTGTCCGTATATGTTGTGAACACGATAACTCAAAAACAAATTCACAGATTAACTTTAAACTTGGTTTGTAGCTTCCTCTTGTCAAGACTAGGAATGGGATTTGGCTATATTCACATCTGTATGTGTTGTGAACACAATAACTTGAAAACATATCCCAAGATCTTCAAACTTGGAATGTGGCTTCCTCCTGTTAATACAACGGATATTCTGTGCATGTACAGGTAACCTAGTGCAAATAAAATTTCCTATGCGGGTTGCCTTGAATTTCCTATGCGGGTTGCCTTGAATTTCATATGAGGGTTACCTAGAATTTCACATACGGGTTGCTTAAAATTTGCTATGCGAGTTGCCTAGAATTTAATATGGTAAACTGAAACAGATTGCGTGAACGTGAATTTAGAATATTATTATCGTAAATAAAATAAGGAAATGAAACCAGTGTTGTTTTGAAACAAGGTTGTACTGTCTAAGCTAAGTTAAAAATTTACCCTTTGCTGTTATCAACTATTTTTTAAAACCGTTAGTGTTTTGCTAGGTAACCTGTTCAAGGCCAACTCAAAAGCAACCGTAACAATGTAGGTCTGATTGATACAAACATATACAAGTCTATGTTAAAATTGTCTATTCGCAGCAGAAACTTGTTTTAAAACAGGTGCGTCGTTTAGTGGTTAGCGTGTCGTTCTACTAATTCTTCTTTGAAGCACAGCTCACGGGTTTAGTCCGTCTGTCGACTGCAGGCATATGAGTGAGTCATACGATGTTGCTCTGGCAAATGCTTGGCTGCTATTAATGAAGTTTTCACATGGTTTTCCACCGTTTTAAAGTAAGGAGTACTGTGAACTGGATAATCCGTCGTTATTTTAGTGAAATACCCCTGAGTACGACGTTATACCTCAAACAAAGTCTTTTGAACCAAAATTTCACTTAGAGATTTATTCTAAAACTTGTCTTTAAGAGTTAAAATAAAAATAGATGATTTATCTGTTTTGAACAAACAACACCCCTGCTGTGCTGTTAATAATTAATAATTACGATCGTTTATATAGTCTGTCCCGAAAGATCCTTTATAGCTTTGTAGCTTGTGGATGATTTGCTTTCATTACTTCTAGCGGTGTCTGTCAGTCATTCCATCTGTTTGTGAACATGTTAGCTTGAAAACAAAATCACCGTTTACCTTCAAATTTGGTACCTAGTTTCATTCCATTGACAACGGATGGAGTCGCATTTCACCTAATTTCGCAAAACAGAAAGGCCCTCATTGCGTAATTTTGCAATATTCATGTCTGTTCAGGTTTGAAAACGATAAAAAATTCACGGATTAAATTCAAACTTGAAATTCAAACTCCTCCCATCAAAACAGCGATGGAAATGCATTACACCAAATTCTGAAAACAAAATACGGCCGCTATTGCATAATTTTACCGATAAACTTGAAAACCTGTTAAAATTCCGCTAAACAATACGGCCGTTATTATTACGCAGTGAGTAAGTTTATAAGATTCACAGCTGTATGTGTTGTGAACATTACTCAAAAACAAATGAAGGCTGTGGTGTCTACATGTCGTACTAAACTACGACAATAAATAAGATCGCTCCACGGATTTGATTACAAACCCGACGAGCCCCATTACAAAGCAAAAAAAAAAAAAAAATATTCATTCGATGAACACATGGGCTGTTCACACAAGACAGCCAGCAATATTAAATTAATTGTTTATAAGATCGTAAAATAAGCATTTCGACATAGCGCAATATATTGGTCTAACCAGTCTATTTTAACCGAACGGTTAGACCTAAACAGGCTGCTGATTTCAACTATGTTACTATTTGATTAAAACTGTCGTCGTCTTATCTCCATGACATTACGTAGACATATCTTGGTCATACACCAGGACCATACGTTGTGAAGTAATATTCGGTGATTGTCATCTGACAATTTACAACTATATAAACCCAACGAGGCTATGTTACGATATTTTACAGCTCGAATAGATGTTTTCCTTTTTTAAAGTTACCAACAAATTTAATTATTCTTAAATCGAAACTTTTCCCCATTTTTGTTTACCAACATTACGCATTTAAACGTTTTAAGCTGGAGGATTTTCCATAACTGTCGTGAACAGTAGAGCTCGGCCACGTGACAGAACGTGACTTATCCCCAGATAGAACGTGATGGCGCAGTTTTATCCCAGATTTGCCGTGTGCGCTGAAAAGATAAATGGATAAAGGCTACCATATTTTTTATATTTTTTTTCTCGATAAGGGGACATAACTCTGGCATGAATGTCAACATATGTTTTTAAACGCTGTCAAACAGTTGCACGAATCTGGCTCCTAGCCTCATACTGCCGGTAGACTTTATACATCGGATATACGATAGTAAGATGATGATCACAGTAGATTTGCCTCGCAAACGTCTGACTGGTGGGTAAATAGCGCTTTTTCTATCTGCTAGCCACTATCAGTGCGCGTAGTCGGTTACGCGCAACAGGTTCAAGTTCGTGGCAACATACACTCTATGAGTCCCTGGTTTTAGACCGATGACTCCTGCTTAAGTTTCAAATGACCATTGTCTGAAGCATTGGATTCCCTTTTCACGCGCATGTTTGACGTAACATTTTGTGCAATGTCTGAACGAGTCCATTATTTTAAACAGAGTTCAACAATTCAGATCGAATAGCCTACATTATTTCTACTATTATTATACATTCCCCCCTTTCAGATAATATTAAAGAGCATCATTTAAAATACAGGGACATAGCCATAAACCTCATACCGAAGTAATTGCATCTTTGTCTGACTTTATTCAGAAAAATATCTAAAGCAGCAGACTTTCTTCTCTTTAAAAATGATAAAAACAACATATACTAGTTATAGAATATAAGTAATTGTTCCCTTAGCGACGTATAACGTTAGATTTATATAGTTAAGGAGGTGG
>JAQQZZ010135812.1:0-13470 GCA_030265115.1 Mopalia vespertina | reverse complement strand
ACTAGATCAGAGGGCAAGTCAGCCTTAGGAGCTCAAAGCACTAGACTGTGCACATGTAACTCATCAAGAACTTTGAAGGACAGTGTTCAGTAATCTTTAGTTTTCACAACTAGTATTATGTTTGAACTTTAATTTATGTACAAACTGATTATGAGTTTGATATCATATTTTTTTCATGTGGTAATTTAGCACATTGCTGGTGCCGACACCTGGGACTTTTCCAAGGACTTATTTACTATCTAACTCTAATGTCTCTGTCCTATCTAAAGAGTCTGAGGACCAGGTACAAAAACATTTTATCTGGAGAAGCGGCCAAAAATTCTCCTCTATAGTCGCCCAGCATGTTACAGATAATGAGCTGGATGGACATTTGAGAAAGATTAACACGCTTCAGTTTCAACTAAAGTAATTTATCGCTAAATTTGAAGAGGTTAATGAAAAACTCTCATTGCTATAGAAACCAGCGATTCCAAAGAAGAAATTGCCAAATTTGAAGATGAATGTGACGGCATGACTGAATTTTCTGGGGAAATATTAGACGGAATATGCGAATTATCGGGTCATGAATCTTCTCTTCAACAACGCAGGAAACAGATTCTTAGCCAGGATCAACTACAACTACACGAACAGTTACGAATTATGGCCGATATCCAAGCTATAATGCAGAGCCAACAGTTTATAGAAGCCCAACAGTTTGTGGAAGCCCAACAGACTCCCTATAAAGGAGGACAACAAGGACATCCACTCAGACAAGGTAATCATTTGAACGATTCTTCTGTCAAACTTCCAAAATTAGACCTTTTGACTTTTTCTGGCAATATAATGCAATGGAAGGAATTTTGGGATTCATTTAAGACTACAATCCATAATAATATAAAACTGTCTTCTGTCAAGAAATTAACTTACCTTAAGAGTAAATTAACTAGAGAGGCCGCCCATACTATCAGTGGATTGTCTGTGACCAATGAAAACTACGCTGTTGCAGTCAAGCTATTAACAGACCGATATGGTAATGAACAGGCAATAACCAATGCCCATTATACTAGCCTAATGCAATTACCTCAAGTGTAAAACAATATGACGAAATTACGATTTGTGTTTGATGAATTGGAAAAACACTTAAGTTGTCTACAAGCTTTGGGACAAAACACTGAGCAGGGTGTTTTTTATTTCTTTGGTTTTGTCAAAGTTACCACGTGAGGTTCTCGTTCAACTAGAACTACAAAAGGGTTGTACTGATGCATGGACAGTTACTGTGCTAAGGGAATCTTTAGGAAATGACACAACCGCTAGAGAATCTGCGGAACGTCAAATCTCACTTCATGCAGTCAAACCTTAAGATCAAACTAAAACTAGTTTTCCCAGTTTCTCAGAGCTTTGCCAACTTCAACAGAGTCTTGCTGTTAACGAGAAAGAGACCTATTCGTACTCCCGACCTACAGCAACTCGCCGATTCTGCGAAAAGCCTCATTGGTCAGATCATTGTACGGAATACTCAACGTTGGAAGAACGGAAGGAGAATATTGAAGGTAACTGCTTCATATGTTTAAAGAAAGGCCATAGACTTAAAGACTGTACACTGGAGAAGGCTTGTTATCTTTGTCATCAAACAAAAAATCATCACAGAAGTTTATGCCCCAAGAAATTTCCATTACGCCACGAATTATCACACAAAGCAAATAATGCTCCTACGCAAACATCAGAGCACTCTATGCTAGCATCCAATGAACATGTTCTCATGCCGACTGCCTCATGTAATGTGAAAAAAAACAGGAATTCTTGCTAAACAACAAACTCGCATATTTTTTTTTTGGATTGTGGCAGCCAACGTACCTACATAACAGAAGCCTTGGCAACAAAATTACACCTCCATATAATAAATGTTAAGAAACCATTTAGGTGATAACTTTTGGATCGGAAAACCTCCAACGAATTCAAACTTCTGTGACAACAATTGAAATGGAATTAAAAGACGGAACATTCTTCAAACTTATTCGCCCCTATCCATAGTATGCCTATGAATATAGATAAATGTGAACAGTAGAGATACCTATAAAAAGACCTTCCTTTAGCAGATAATCTCCCCACACATGTAGAGACATCAACTCTCGATCTTCTGATCGGAAACGACTACTATTTGGACTTGATTCTTTCTCCAAAAATAGAGCTCTCCCCTGGACTATACTTACTTGGCTCTCGACTTGGCTGGATTTTAGCAGCGAAAGAAAACAAAAGAAACCTAGAACAAACTTACTTGTACCTGCCTTTGGTCCTGACCTGAAACCTGACTCAACTGTGTTTGCTAGCCTTGATAGCTACTTCCTATAAAGCCGAGCATAGAAGATTTTTGGAAATTAGAGACTATAGGTATCAAAGACTCTGTACATGACAAAGGAGACTACCATGCTATGAAAACCTTCAGACAAACTGTGACGTGTGTGGAAAAGCCTTGGAAAATACAAAATCCTGACTTACGTGAAAATTATGGAATGGCTTATGGTAGACTTAAATCACTTATTCACAAGCTGTCAAAAAACCAAGGGCTATTACTGAATTATACTGAAATAATAATTGATCAAGTAGAAAAAACCTGTAACTCAAAACACCACAGAAGGAAAGTTTAAGCACTATATACCACATCATGCAGTTATTACCCCCAGTAAAGCTACAACCAAAGTCAGGGTACTGAACGATGCATCAGCTAGAGTACAAAGTGATAACAAGAGTTTAAATAACTGCTTATATCGTGGGCCAGTGTTATTACAAAACTTGTGTGGACTGCTAATCCGATTCAGAACTCACAAAATAGCCTTATAAGCAGACATTGAAAAACCCTTTTTGCAAGTAGGGTTACAATTATGATAGGGATGTGACTAGATTTCTGTGGCTGAAAAATCCTGACATACCTAGTGTTGAAAACAATCTTCAAATTTACAGATTCTGTCGAGTCCCATTTGGAGTTGTCTCTAGTCCAATTTTACTAGCTGCAACTGTAGAGTATCACTTAGACAAGGACGGAAGCTCACTACCACAAAAACGTAAGCAAAACTTGTATGTTGGTAATGTAGGTACAGGATGTGACACTCTAGCAGAGACAAACGACTTTTATGATAAAAGTAAAGAACTAGGGGCTTCAATGAACCTTCGTGAGTGCACAACAAACTTCACTGAATATCCCAACCACATTCCACAACATGATCTTGACCACAAGACAAGCTTGAATGTACTGGGTATCACATGGACTCGAAATACAGACGAACTTTCTATTTCTATCCCAAAGTGCCTTAGTGAAACAGAGACTTATAGGAAACGAGGAATCCTCAAAGTACTAGCATCCCTGATCGATCCTCTTGGTTACCTCAGTCATATTACCTTAGCAGCTAAGTGGTTTTTACAGTTGTTCTGGACTGCAAGCAAACTTCTACTGGGACAACATTTTACCAGAAACAAAACAGACAAAATGGACTCAGATCCTTACATCTTTGAAGTTAATTCCAGAAATAAAAATTCCAAGATTTGTACGAATAAATACAAGAAAAACATACAAGATGATTTGTTTCTGTGATACCTCCAGTGTTGATACACATTTCTTCCGGGAAATGTGTAGTTAACAATCTAGTGTACGCCAAAACACCTCTTGGGCCTGTCAAGAAAACTTCTATTCCAAGATTAGAGCTTTTAGCCATTGTAATAGGTGTGCGGGCTCTGACTTTTGTACATTGCCATTAACACCTATCTGTACAACAGAAAACGCTCTGGACAGACTCACAATGCGTTCTGCACTGAATCAGAACTAACTCTTCAATCTCGGTCTTTGTTGAAAACAGAATAATGGAAATTAAAACACACTCACATTGACTTTAAGTATATTTCGACTAAGGAAAACCCAGCTGATATAGCTGCTAGAGAAAAAGAGGATTTTCAACGTTTTGATTTGTGGTGGCATGGTCCGAACTGGCTGTGTAGTTCTGGAAGTGTGTGGCCAATTGAAATGGTCCACAAATAACAAAGGATACCCTCCTGTCAATTAATTCGGAAACAAATCCGTCAGTGCCTTACGAAGCCAAATTAAGCATCCAAGAACATGTAACGGAAACACAAAACTTAGTTATAGGTCTTAAAGCAATTGATTTTTCATCTATTACCAAACTACAGAGTTACAACATGGGTTCTACGCTTCATTGGAAAACTTCAGCACACCACCAAACAAACTGGACAATTGACACCTAGAAATTCAAATAGCAAAATTGGTTTGGATTAAACATACACAAAGCAAACATTAGTCTTCAGTGACAGGACATTTTAAGAAACGTAAAGAATAAACAGTTAGGACTGCAACTTGATACAGATGTCATGGCAGGCTGTCTCATGCAGAACTTTCGTATGGTGCAATTTTTCCAATTTTACTTCCACAAAATGATCCATATACGAGACTTGTCATTAACAGGTATCACCAAGCTCTTCTACACAGCGGAACCTCACAAACGTTATCCCAAGTAAGGCATGAATATTGGATCTCACAAGGAAGATCAACTGTAAAAAGCTGTCTTCGTTAGTGTTCCGCATGTCGTCGTCAGGAGGGTGGCCTATACAAAATGCCACATAAGCCCCCACTACCAAGAGAGAGAGTAATTCAATACATATCAATACATATACTGCATTAGATTACCTTGGGCCATTATATATTCGAGGGAAGACTGGTGTTAATAAGACATGACAACAGACTCCTTCGTACTTTGTTTAAGGCGTTTTGTTGCCAGATACGGTGTTACAAGTTAAATTATATTTGATACTGCTCCACAGTTCAAATTGGCAAAAAATATCCTTGATAGTTTATGGAAACAGGCTGTGTATTCCCCTAAAGTACAAAGATATGTAGCAGACCAGGGAGTTGTGAAGAAATTTATTGTTGAGTTATCTCCCTGGATGGGAGGTTTCTATGAGCTCCTTGTAGGCTTGGTCAAGAGAACATAAAGTAAGCATATTGGAAGATATACTCACATTTGATCAGTAACAAACATTTATACGGGAGGCCGAGACGGTCATCAATTCAAGACCTATAGCTTATCTCGACGATGACATCAACTCTAACCTGGCTATTACTCCTAGACAATTCCTTGTCTTGAATCCTAACTGTACATTTCCTGAAACTGACTCGGACAGTTCAGACCCTGACTTTAAGCCTAAATAAAGTTCAACTTATAAGCTAGTTCAAATGTGGATAAAGGGACACAAACATCTAGAAAAGTCATGGAAAACGAATATCTTCTCAGTCTACGGGAAAAGACACAAGCTTAAATCTCCCAGAGTTTGTTCTTCAGCAACACCATCTATGGGAGATGTTGTGTTAATTACAGATAATCTCCCCCGGTCAACGTGGAAGTTAGGGCGCATCAGTTGACTGCAACAGGGCTAGCCGGGATGGGAAGGTCAGATCAGTCGAAAAAACTGGTAAACCGACCACTGTCTTTACTATATCCGATTGAATGTAATCATACATCGAATGCTTTGAAAAAGGACCCAGTTAAAAAAAAAATTGTGACATTACTTACGTGAGAACCAAAGTCGACAATCTGCGCTGAATGCTAGAAAACTGTTTCCCAGCAACTTCGATAATGTGTTTGACGGGAATATCGTGACGATTCTATTAGTCACGATTTTTTTAGAGAACTAATTTGAACATTTATTTTTAACTTCATATAAGTTAAATAACTTTGAATGAAAATCCCGGAAAACCAATCAATTGACATTCGTTATTTTTTCTTACATATTTTATGCATTCAATGACATAACTATATTATTTATTTTACTGAACTAATTTAAAAGTAACTTCTAATTATATAACTTTATCATTGAGTTATGACTTTTAATGTTATTCTGTTTATTCATTGTACTGGAGTATTTTTCTGTGGGCCAAGTGGTAAAATTGGTTTTATTTAACACTGCAACAGTACTAGAGCAAGGGGTAAGTCAGTTTTAGGAACTTAAAGCACTTGACTGTGCACATGTCACTCCTCAAGAACTTTGAATCACAGTGTTCAGTAATCTTCAGTTTTCAAAACTAGTATTACATTTGAACTTAATTATAAATGAACTTTTATTTATCTAAAAACTGATTATGAGTTTGATATTATAATTTTTTCATGTGGTAATTTACCACAGAAATGATAAAATTAACAAATATTAGACGTTCAAGTCAAACTTGTATTTTCATCTAATAAAATTTCTTTGAACAAAGAATGTGACACTTGCCATATGTAAGCTAACTATTTATTCATGTATTTATACTGTAGACGCTAATCCAAACCAGTTGATTGTCGATGTTTTGAAGATGTGTCTGAGCATACCTTATGATTTGCTCATCTCTGACACACAAATCATTTTTATCACAAGCCACATGAATACCATTTTGACACGCTGTTAAATCTCCAAACATCTTTGTGTTTTAAAATGAAACAATGTGCTTTCATGTCAGAAGTATTTTTATACGTATATCGTTTATAAGATACTATCATTGACAACAAAATATTGAACGTGTTGGTCACATGGAAGTAGTATCAGCGGACTTTGCGAAAAAAAACATTCCGTATGGGACAACAAAATCGGCGAAGAAAAATCTCTTGCACCTAGCACCTGATTCCAATCGTTTTTTAGCGGAAAACTTTGTTGACATTGATTTTTATACTGTGGCAGCATACAGAACAGCATGAAGATGTACTGGTGATTTTCACTGGCTTATAACACATCACGTTTTCAAATGAAAAAATAGTTATTGTCATGTACTTGTCAAAATGTAGACAAAGAGCTCAGCGTTCTTCGACAAAGCCCCCCTGGACGTCTGACGTACGGTTGATAATCGATGGGATGGAGATTTAGTTTAGGAGAACCGCATAGAATCAGAATTTATCATCGTATTTTGTTGAATACATCTCCATCTATATCCGTCACATCGACAAAATGTTAGTGCCATAACTTTAAACTTTATTTCATGTCCACATCTATCTTAATCTACAAATGCGTCGCGTCTCAGTGTTGGTTTAAGCGATCTCTCTCCGAGGGTCGTACTTTCGCTTCTAGTACGATTACCTTCTTACATACACATTTTGGGAAATTTGTAACTGCGTATACGACATCAAACGCATATTGATTGACTGTGTAGACTTTACCACTATTAGACGACAGATCTATACAGTAACTTCGACGAAGGACATGTTTAACAACATTGTTGGTGATGTTGTCATCAAGTTTCTTAAGGGGATCGCTGTGTATCATGAACTTTGAATTTTGTGAAAGATTGTAAATAGTTTAAATGGGCAGTTTTAACTATTAGATGGATTTTTAAGATCCAAAATGAAACGTTTGATATGTTTAAACTTGTATGTGTCGTTTTCAGTTCGTTTTGTTACTCTTTGTGGTGTTGAAGGCTATTAGTTGGAGTTAAAATAAACAAATTGAAAAAACACAAAAACAAAAACAAATTTAAAAAAAAACAACAAAAAAAAACAACTCACTGAATTGTGAACCTGTGTTCTCGACACAGCGCAGCTGAAATACCGCTGATGTGGCGTAAAACAATAATCAATCATTTTGGAATTGCTTTATCTCCTAACAGTGATAGACTTATCCCAGCATAAGGAAAGTACTGACAGACGCATTTAACATGGTAAATGGATTGCAGTTATTATTAGAAATCCCTAGGATATGACCAGTTACTGCCAATAGATTATTTGTTTGTTTGATTTGGTTTTTACGCCGTACTATTGGCAATAGGAAAACATTGTTGACCAATAATCGATCACATCTTAGCATTACTAAACGTATGCCATTAACACAATTCTTCAGATATATTGCTTTTAATAATATAATTTGTAATTCGTACAAACTCAACAAGAGTCCATAAAACTCATACTCAATTGACGAGAGCTTCTTGGCGTGAAAACAAAAAGCCGTTGTGGTCAAGATAATCACTTTATCATGGAATATGGTGGACGTGCTGTGTCAAACTGTTATTCTTGGAAGGTACTTGTGTTGACACAATTATCATGATTATAATTATGCCGGGCGGCTCACCTCTGAAATTGGTTATTCCCATCTTAAACATTTTCGCTGTTTTGGAACCTATTAAATTATAAACCATCGGAAATGGCTTAATTAGTCTTGTATTTGTTAATGACTCAAATGCACGAATACATAATTACTACAAGTAATTGTAGTTTCCCCTACGGATACCTTGGGCCTAACCATTTAACTTTAAAGTTATGAACTTGACAAATGTCAGATAGTTGGAAACTAATCTGTGGGTGGTCATTTGGAATATAACCCTTCTTTGGTGATTTAATAAGTTCGCCTCGGTGGGTATGAAATTCTAAAGAATCGGAGGCGAGTCTTGCTTAAATTAGTTTTGAAGACAATTTGTTTAAAGCAGATTTGAGATCACCAGATCACGAGTTTTGAGGTTTATAAGTTTGCCAATCATAGCATCAATTACACAAATGCGGAACGTCTTTTATATTTATCTTTATCACAGAATCCTGTAAACATACCTGTGGTCAGGAGAATATCCGGAAGAAAAAAACATTAAAACCCTAAAACGTTAGTGCTTGATTGAAAAGAAAGGAGGAGAGAAACTTGTCTTTGGAACAACATTTCCCTAGTTTTACAAATATTGCTCCCCAGTAGCTGACTATTGAGAAGCGTGAATTGATTTGACCTGAAAACATTTTCTTTACATCAATTAATCCATGTTTTATCGAGATGAAGACCTGATGTGCAAGTAACCCCTTTGACCTATTCAACTGACCGCATAACATCGATTTAATAATTAGTTAAATGTGAACCAATCCTTCTACTTCTGATGGCGAGAGCTTCATCTTAACACAAACACAGTTTTTATCTTAACCTGGGTAACCCTACAGCACGTTTAGATCACAAATTCGACATTAGAACCGTCCAGACTGTGCATTCAACTATACACTTTCTCCAGTTTACTTGAAGTTCATTTTTGATTATCAGAAAGTTATAACGTAATTTAAATGACAATATTAAGGCCGTGAGACATAACAGACACACCCGTCCTGAACCAAGATTTGTCTCCAAGTTCGGGTAATGTGTGAGATACTACAGAACTACAAGGTGGCTGAAGTCCTCTAATAGCAGGTTTAACTTAATAATCGTTTAAGGAACTGAGCCCAGTATTTTATTTCCAGTCTCCACAGAGCGAGTGTATCTCTCAGTAATACATATAGAGTTTGTATAAATTGACTAACTTGTGGGACGGAAGCGGTTTGGGGGTTTTTCTGTGTGACTTTAACAAAGGACAAACGTTTAGTGGAGTCCATTGATACTTAACCATCCCCCATCGGGAGTGATGTGGAAAATCACCACATTCGCTGTTTAACCGTTAACAACTCCAAGTTTAGGAATGTCCTCCTTCAGTTAAGTGACTTAATTTGCTGGTCTCTGTGGGAATGTGGAACCAGACTGGGACTTAACATTGTACGTGTAATAATCTAATACCCCCATTCAGCAGAGTTTCTTAGGTCCTTTAAATTGAACCAACATGGGATATTATGCCAAAGCATATCGCCACCATCGATTACTCACTGTTCATAGACTTCCTTACGGGTTTACTGGCAGCTCTATCACTTTCAAGCAGAAAAAATCTCAAGTGACGAACGTCGAAGACATTTTGTATTCGGATCAGTCGGGGACATTCAAAGGGAAACTTGTTTCAATCACTACCCATTATGTTGAAGTATATCAATTAACATCTAAAAGAAAAATCCAAAAGCTAAGTTGGCCCACACCCGGCATACAATGTGTAGTATAATACCAAGAGACATTTGCTGTTTCCTAGACATTTTATGTGAACAGTTCATTCAAGTCAATAATGCTTGCTGAAACAAGACAGTTTTAACACGAGAGCATTAGTTTGTTAACCTGTTAGTTTCAGAGGTAATACAACAATGGATGATTGTTAACGTCGAACTGAGTGGCCGGTGGAGAATAGATTTGTTTATGTGAAAGTCTTGACACCAAGATGAACGAGGTGAGCCTTTAGGTGACGTTAACCGTGCACAGGAGTCTGATGTAAGGAGTCCTGACGGAGAGTTGTCTTGTTAACTCTCTGAACTGATGAATTATTTACAAGAATATTTGCTGTGTTGTGACACCCCAGCAAACTGGTTAAAGACAGAAAGAACATAAATGGCTGCCCACCTTTACCTTTCGTTTGGTAATCTCTCTTTATTAATTTGTTTTTGTTTATTTGGGTTGTGTTGCAAGAATTACACCTGACTTAACCAGGATTACATGTTTATGTCCTCGACTGATTATATATATATATTTTATTTACAATAAAAATATAATATAATTACAACACATATGTTGTCCAAGCTGATAACCTATTTCTGTTAGTTTCAATCAGTAATTAGTTGACACTCCTAGACGGGCTTAAATAGTATTGTTATTACAGAACACACATTCTGCCTCATTAAGGTAGCAATACTGCCAGTTTGATTAGGTATATCGAGCTCAATGTAAACACAGTGTCATTTACTTTACTAAGTTAGCTGTAATCAACTGTCTTAATTTCACCATTTAACGTCTGGTGGCCAGCGTTTACAACGTCAAATAAACACAAACACACCTTTAATAATAAGCTTCTCATCCCAATTACGGCTGGACTGGAAATACTTTCGATCCACCTATTTATTTTCAGAAAATCTAGGATACGGTTCACCTTGTGGTCATGGACCTAAAATAACAAGTGCTGTTTTCTCATAAGACGTGTTTACTCAGGCTACATATTCTTGTTAAAGAAAGAAATAACAATTGCTGTTATCTCACAAGACGTTAGTTACGCAGGATTCATATTCTGGTTGAGAGAAGAAGCAACAATTACTGTGTCCTTACAAGATGTTGGTCAATAATGCTCCCGTTATGTTAACAGTTTCTCATTCCCTGTTCAGTTATAAATAAACTAATAACATCGCTGCTGGACACATAAATTCACCTTAATGAAGGCGTCTTAGGCAGATCCAATTGTAGATGGAGAGGACACGTAGTCGCTTACTTTGCTATAACCATGGATTTAAGAGACAAGTTAGTGTCTAACCGTGCCGTGTTTTATTAGAGATGTCTCTTTTACAGCCTTGCTTTGTCGATGTAAGCACAAGAGGAAAGGTTATAATATCTCGTCAAGCGGGAACTCAGACAATTAAACGCCTTTGTAATGTATTTAAGGATTAACCTCACATTTCGGGTAGCAAATAATTTACAGTCTTTAAATTCTCAAATATATTAATATTATTAAACATTATTACCAATGATTGTGTGAGATATAATTGATAAATTGTTACTCGTTGAAGATTGATTCTCATACACACATTAGGCTGTGTGTTCATCCCAGTCTATAAGTATCCCTAATGCCTCGTTGAGGTCAAACAATTATTTTGTTCAATTTATTATTCCATATCCATTCAAAATGCCCGTTTGCATTAAAGCGAGATTTTATAAACCGTTTAATAGAAATAAGTATCCAATCAGAATTCATAAGCCTAACAATCGTTGAACGTTCTTCAAGCCAAAGTTGGAGTACGACGTTTTACCCCAATCAAACAAACAATCAATCAAGCCAAACTTGTATTTTCATTGCTATCAGTTGTCATTATGTAAGCACTATTTACTTATGTATTTATACTGTAGGCGCTAATCCAAACCACTTGATTGTCGACGTTTTGAAGTGTGTCTGAGCATACCTTATGATTTGCTCATCTCGGACACACAAATTCATTTTTATCACAAGCCACATAAATACCATTTTGATACGATGTTAAAACTCAAAAAACTTTTGTGTTTTAAAATGAAACAATGGGCTTTCATGTCAACAGTATTTTTATACGTATATCGTTTATACGATACTATCATTGACAAAAAATATTGAACGTGTCGGTCATATGGAACTAGTATCAGCCGACTTTGGATAAAAAAAATCCTTCCGTATGGGACAAAAAATCGGCGAGGAAAACATCTCTTACATCTAGCACCTGATTCCAATCGTTTGTTAGCGGAAAGCTTTGTTGCGATTAATTTTTGTACTGTGGCAGCATACAGAACAGCATGAAGATGTACTGGTGATTTTCTCTCGATTATAACACATCACGTGTTCAACTGAAAACATAGTTATTGTCATGTACTTGTTAAAATTTGGAAATAGAGCTAAGCGTTCTCCGACTAAGCCCGCCTGAACATCCAATGCAATGGTAATCGATGGGATTGCATTTAGTTTAGGAGAACCGCATAGAATCAGAATTTATAGAGAATTTATTATCGTGTTATTTTGAATGCATATCAATCTATATCCGTCACATCGACAAAAATGCAGTGCCATAACTTTAAACTTATTTGAAGTTGAAGGATCTGTCTCCAAAGGTCGCAGGTTCGCTTCTAGTACGAATACCTTCTTACATAAACTTTTTTGAAACTGCTTTATCTCATAACAGTGAGATACTTATCCCAGCATAAGGAACATGCTGACAGACGTATTTAACAGGGGCGGATTTGATGCAGTTATTATTAGAAATCCCTAGGATATGATCAGTTACTGCCAACAGAAAATCTTTGTTGACCAGTACTTGCATCTTAGAATTACTAGACTGATTTTTACAAATATCATTAACGCAATTCCTCTGATTACCTTTAATAACATATTTTGTAATTCGTATAAACTCAACAAGAGTAATTTTTTCTTCAGTTCTGCGTCTACTGGAATGTACATTAGAAGTAAATCAGTGTTAGCAGACTGTGTTTGTGAATACTGGCTAGAGTCCATAAAACTCCTATTCAATTGAAGAGAGCTTCTTGGCGTGAACACAAAAAGCCGTTTTGGTCAAGATAAACACTTTATGGTGGAATATGGAGGACGTGCTATAGGCCAAACTGTTTTTCTTGGAATGTACTTGTGTTGACACAATTATCATGATTACAATTATGCTGGGCCAATAACTTCTGAAATTGGTTATTCTAATTTTAAACATTTTCGCTTTTTACCCCTCGAGCAATTTTGGCCGAGGGGTATTGTCATCATGTATGTCCGTACGTCTGTACGTCCGAACGTCCATCCGTTACCGCGATATCTCCGAAACAAAATCATGTAGGGCCACCAAATTTGGATATGTTATATATCTAGTGAATTGTGGGAAGCCTATCGAAATTGAGCATGCTCGTCAAAGAATCTATAGAACTATGCCCCTTTTTCAACGTCTTTTCATTCCATGATATCTCTGAAACAAAATCACGTTTGACCATTACCGCGATATCTCCGAAACGAAATCACGTAGGCCCACCAAATTTGGATTTATTATGTATCTAGTGAATTGTGGGAAGCCTATAAAAATTGGGCATGCTCGTCAAAGAATTATGCATGATCACAGGTCACATCAAACTTCATTTAGAAGTTTGACATGACCT
>JAQQZZ010135801.1:0-13470 GCA_030265115.1 Mopalia vespertina | reverse complement strand
GAACCCTGTGATACATTTTTTATGTCAATTGCATCCTTAAATCGTCCAGAATCCGCGTTTAAAAAAATGGAATATCAAGGTCCAACTTCTTGTTGTCAAGCCGCCATATTCCTAACCTGGGCCCATCCCCCACAATGCATCCTGCTACTTGAGATGTCGCTGTAGGGCAATTGCACGATTTGAAGCCTTCTAACTCAGTAGCTAGTATTTAGAAGTGCACCTAACATGTGTTAATGTCCACCGTCTGTTTTAGTAATACAATCTGGACTTATGAGTATAAAGTAGCTAATGGGTTCTGGATCAACATCTGGAAGGCGGTCACTCGTCTGTTTGGGGCTGGAGAAAAGTGTAGCTTGTTCGATAGAGACACAGGGGAAGTCAGTATTGTTGGCTGTGGCACCAAACACCCGTATGTCTGTATATTCGATGACAAAGGTAAGATATATGACAAACGTTATGTGTGACGTTATGTGTGACGAGTTTTGCAAAACATGTATCTATATTCTGAATCGTCTTTTTTCTGCAGAACATTAATAA
This sequence comes from Mopalia vespertina, assembly GCA_030265115.1. Taxonomy (NCBI): domain Eukaryota; kingdom Metazoa; phylum Mollusca; class Polyplacophora; order Chitonida; family Mopaliidae; genus Mopalia; species Mopalia vespertina. Next base: position 12,933 of record JAQQZZ010135801.1, on the reverse strand, counting down.
GTAAATAATCTTTTTTCTAAAACTTACAGAATTTTTTTTTTTGCATTAAAAATGAAAAATTTTGCAACCTTTTTTCAAATTGCTACTTCTTTTACACCATTTACGTCAACTGTTCAACTTTACATCAACGTGTAAAACATTATATGAACCAAAAAACAGTCATTCAGTTTCATCCTGTTTGTCTTAGTTTTCCTGCAATATTGTGTTTAAGGTAAAACTATCTAAAAAAAACCCAGCCATTTTACGGTATATTCTGATTTCTGAGTAGTTCATTTTTGATTTCTTCACACTCAGCAAACGTTTCAACCCATGCACGCTCAGCAGCGCGGCCAGCCCAAACGGTTTGTGCATCAGCGTAATCAACGACATATTGGCCTCGAGAAGGCGAGGGTTGGGACTTAGCTTCCTGTTGCCCTCTGAGCTAAAGGGCATCGTGAAGTCGATCTTTTTGTGATGTCATTGTATTACAACGTGTGATTGTCCTGCCTTGTCTTTGTTTGATGCCAGTGGTGTCGAATGTGGTTTCCATCACCATTGGACTGGCACGCCGTTATGTGAGTGAAATAACATTAATAACGGAGTTAAACACCAAACAAGCAAACAATCGTTTCGAGAATGTACTATCAATTGTCTTCATAAGTTTATTTATTATATTTCATGACAACATTATTGCTTTGACGAAAAAATAAACGAGAAGTTGCCATCCACATAGTGTTTTGCCTTTTTAGTTAATCGATTCAAGGATGTCAAAATATATTGATTTAGTTTTTATACATCGCTAATAAGTCTTTTGTAAATGTTTTGATTTGCACACACTAATTAATTCTTATTTTACAACAAGTTATAACCACTGATGCCTTTCAGCGAAGTTTCCTGTAAACTGTATTGAACACGAAGGTAAATGTTACAATGTGTATTCGGACCCCAAACCTGCCCGTGATGCCGAGTTAGCATGTCTGGGAATGAACTCCCAAAGATTGAAGATTACAGAGAAAAGTCAAGAGGTTACCATACTGAGGAATTTGTTCCAGGATGGGTAAGTATGGTGGTCCAAAATGATTATATCGTGATCAATAATCTTAGATGTCGTTTGCTGATATCCGCTTATATAACGGTGGACGATAATAGCCATTCGCCCATATTCATGATGACTCGTCGCTGTTATTGTTCAATGATAGAGTTAAACCTATTATTATATGTGATCTATTCGGACTAACACATGTGAAGTATTTTATAGGCCTTCTCTTAGACACCATTTTCCACCAAGATTAGGTGTTAATGAAGAGGCAGAAACGTTAAATTATCTATACATATTTGGTTGCATTGAAAAGTTTAAAATAAAAAAGGCAAGCTTTGTAATTCCGAGATTTTCAGTGTGACACTGTTTCAGTCTTTCTCATACAAGCATGGTGATTGGTCTGTTTATGGTAGCATTAATTTGTAATGCTGAAATCTAGGCAAAATGGGTCGTAAGAAAAGTGTAATAAAACTGTCATTTCATTCCTAGTCACGGTTCACCGGAACGCGGTTTGTGGCTGGATTCTCACGTGGAAGGAGGCGGCCAGATAGAGAAAACTGGATTGAGTAGGGTAAGAAAAACAAGTTGAGGCACCACGACTGATATTAAATATGTTGTAGACAAGTTGAAGTGATCTATTTATTTATTGATGTGGTGTACTCCAGTTTATTTATCTTATATACCGATTGCTCGTATTTGTTGGAAAACCGAAAAGAAACCTCGTCAAAACCACACCACCTCGGATCGGAAGACTTGCTCGAACCAGCTAGTGGTATTTTAAACACGATATGAGCTGTTCGATGTACAAGGAAGTTATCCAGGCCGTTAAACATTGTAATGACGTTGTTTTGTTTGGCAGTTGTTTGATGAGTTGTTCTATCTACACATGGAGAAAGGCACAGAGGAGGGATCTGTCTGTAATGTACTGAATCATGACCGGGGATCACTCGACAGCAGACAGTGTGACGAGAAACACTATTTCGCTTGTGAATATGGTGTTCAGGGTAAGTGGTATGGTGTTCAGGGTTTGTGAATATGGTGTTCAGGGTAAGTGATATGGTGCTCAGAGTATAAGCTATTGTGCTTAGGGTAAGTGATACGGTGCTCAGAGTATAAGCTATTGTGCTTAGGGTAGGCCTATATGATATGGTGATCAGAGTATGTGATAAGGTATTAAGGGTGTTTGCTATGGTGTTCGGGGTATGTGGTATTGTGTTAACGAGAACGTGATATGTTGTTGAGAGTATATGGTATATTGTTAAGAGTTTGCGATATTGTGTTTAGAGTATGATATATTGTGTTCAGAGTATGTGATATGGTGTTCAGAGTTTATGATATGGTGCTCAGAGTATGCAGTATGGTGTTCATTAATTCTTTTAAGATACGTTCTAGTGTGTTATCTATGGTTATGGGTGATATGTAGTTCATAGTGTATTGCCTGTTTTCGTGGCGTACGTGTTATGGTGTTCAGGGTATGTGATATTTTATTCAGAGCATGTAGTATTGTGTTGACGACATGTGATATGGTGTTCATGGTACGCCATGTGGTTTTCAATGTATTTCATAGAATATTGAAGGCATGGGGATGTGGTATTCAAGACAGGTAACTTGGTCGTCAGCCAATGTTATATGGTTACATTGTATCTGGTATGATTTCCAAGGTTTAAGCTAAGGTGGTGTTCGAATTATGTGATTTGAGGTTCATTGAATTTTAGACTATGTGATCGGGTTCTGATATAATGTACAGGGTATGTGATATGGTGTTCGGGTTATGTGTTCTTGTTATGTTAAATGGTGTTCCTGTTATGTTACATGGTGTTCAGGTTATATGGTATGATCTTCAAGTTATGTGGTATGGTATTCAGGTTATGTGGTATGGTGTTCCTGTTACGTTAAATGGTGTTCCTGTTATGTTAAATGGTGTTCAAGTTATGTGGTGTGATGTTAAAGTAAAGTGGTATGGTGTTCAGGTTATGTGGTATGGTGTTCCTGTTATGTTAAATGGTGTTCAGGTTATGTTAAATGGTGTTCAGGTTATGTTACATGGTGTTCAGGTTATATGGTATGCTGTTCCTGTTATGTTAAATGGTGTTTAGGTTATGTTAAATGGTGTTCAGGTTATGTTACATGGTGTTCAGGTTATGTTACATGATGTTCCTGTTATGTCAAATGGTGTTCCTGTTATGTCAAATGGTGTTCGGGTTATACGGTATGGTGTTCAGGTTATGTTAAAGGGTGTACAGGTTATGTATTATAGTTATGTTAAATGGTGTTCCTTTTATGTTAAATGGTGTTCCTGTTATGTCAAATGGTGTTCAGGTTATATGGTATGATGTTCAGGTTATGTGGCATCGTGTTCAGGTTATGGTAAATGGTGTTCCTGTTATGGTTAATGCTTTTTAGGTTATTGAAATGGTGCTCCGGTTATGTGGTCTGGTGTTCAGGTTATGTTAAAGGGTGTACAGGTTATGCTAAATGGTCTTCCTGTTATGTTGAATGATGTTATGTTATGTTTAATGGTGCTCAGGTTATGTGGTCTGATGTTCAGGTTATGTATTATGCTGTTTAGTTCATGTAAGATGATTTCAGATTATTGGAATGGTGTTCAGGTTATGTAGTGTGGTGTTCATTCATGTTTAATGGTGTTCAGGTTCTGTCAAATGTTGTTCAGGTTATGTGATACTGTGTTCGGTGTGTAGGTTATATAGTATTTAGGGTGTATTTATTGATGTTAAAATTACACAAAAGATATAAAGTAACGAACATAGAAATAAATTGAAAAATTGTTGAGATATATTTTGTGGATTATGATTCAAATCAATATATAGTGCTTCTTCAAGATTTGCTTGATATAGTGTGTATCCAAATCATCTCATGTATTGTTTTTAACATAAAACCAAATAACATTATTTCTTCAATTTGATTGATGCAATTTTCTTCTTTGATTTGTTGATTGTCACATGAAGACGATCCTTACGCCGTTGCCAGAATCAACGAAGAAGTCGAGGAGCTGGAAAGACGTATTCAGAGGGCAACCGGAGCCTTCTTGCATACTGTTCAATCTGTCAATGAGCAACATGGTAAGTGAAGCCAGTCTTACTATCATTGAATCTCTAAATTCATCCACCCTTTTTATTGTGGCTCCGGCAATCGCGGGGGTGGTTTTTACGAGGTTTCATCCCGATTTTCCACCGTAATAAGGCAAGGAGCAGTTGAAGTGGACAATCCGCCGTCATATAAGTGAAATAGCCTTGAGTACGATGTTAAACCCCAATCAAACAAACAAACCAAACACAAACATGCTATATTTATGTATCACTATAAAGACAGGTCATTTTTCAAACTGACCACTTAACTAGCTTCACTTCCGCTGGAGCATCCACAGACATAACACACGGCTTCCATTGGGTAGAAATAAATAAACGTTTCCAGATTTCCTTGAAATAACTCAATAATTCTGGTTTTACAAGCAACATTGGTTCTGTGTTTTCAATGGTCAATGGACCTCTGGCTATAAAGGGCAGTTTGTTTGAAGTAACCTATAACATCTACAGCTTAGGACACTCTAATTTTGGGACAGTCCATAGAAATAACATGTGAGACCCCCTGTGTTAAAACCTATTTCTCTGTCCCAACTTCTAGAAGTTATAGGGTAATGTTGTCTTTACTTTAAATAGCACTGGGGGGGAATTTAGTTTCCACCATTATGGAAAAGCTTCACATTTTGGTTGTGCAAGTGTCAATTATTGTTAGAATACACCGCCGTCATATAAGTGAAATACCCTAGAGTATGGTGTAAAACACCAATCAATCAATGTATGGTCAATGCTGTCTATAAATTCTAGCATACTGCAAATGTTTTGTAAAAATTCAGAATAACAAGCCTTATAGCTGCTTCTTGAAGATAAAATTTGGGCCAGTAACTGATAACTTATCAATGCTTTTTGAATATGAATACTATTTCTTGAAGTCTTTTTAAAAATTTAATTGTTTTATTTATAGTTGCGGAAGTGCACCGAGTAACTGTGTTTGGGAGAATACAGCATGTACACTGCAAATTTAACTTAGTTTAAATTGTTTTAAGGTTTTGTATCACATTTGTTTATTTTCATTCATGAAAGCTTTGTTTGGTGGTTGAATCATGTTAGCAAGTGTTTCATTTTGTGTGTCTGTTTATTTTAGCTCCAAGAAGCAGCTAATGATGGTCTATTAATGTTTGGCTGTATTGAGACCTGGTTGGTATGGAAGCTGACAGGGGAAGCTGTTTATGCCACCGACTATTCATGCGCCAGTACCACAGGGTTATTTGATCCATTTCAGGTGAGTCTTCTCTCAACAGTAAATTAAGAGTTTGTCCTCGCATGCAGTTGTGTCTGATTTTAGCCATTATATTTTACATACCGTATTGATCTTGCGAAGTTGCGAGATGAAAAGGTGATACTTTCTAGCCAGTGTGTCCACAGATGATTTAAATGCAGTGTTAATAATATTATAGCAGGTGGTTGAAGAGAAGATTCTATTGCCCTGGTGCTCATTGAGCTTAGGGCGTATCACTGAGTCCCGTTTTTTCCTGTCTTTGCTCTGTAAATTCCACAACTCTTCTTACTGATAACTCATGTACATACTTTTCCAAACCATTTAAATTGTTATTATTTTCTTTTAAGAGCAGAGGGTTGGGACTTGGGAAGGGGCTTCCTTTTGCCCTGTTGCTCTCAGAGCTAAGCAGCGGGTGGTTGGAGGGAGCTTCATGTTGCCCTGGTGCTCTCAGAGCTAAAGGGTGGGTGGTTAGAGGGAGCTTCATGTTGCCCTGGTGCTCTCAGAGCTAATGGGCGGGTGGTTGAAGGGAGCTTCATGTTGCCCTGGTGCTTTCAGAGCTAAGGGCAACATGAACCAGCTCTGTTTGTGATGTATTTTGTATAATGTCCTGTATTTGTCTGGCATTGTCTTTGTTTGTTGCCAGTTGTGTCGAGGGTGGTTTCCTTCACCCAATTATTGGGCTGGCATACAAGTGAAATAACCTATTTCGGTGTTAAACCCCAATCAAACAAACCTTGTACTATAGTTGTTTTGTTTTCTTTGTACCAGATGGAGTGGAGTTCCCTTGTGTGTAACATGTTAAACATTCCTATCTCTGTCTTCCCTGAGATAAGAGATACCAGGTAATCCCCTTACCATCCATATTAAACATCTCTTCTGCAATTAAAAGTTTGTGACTGATGTTCTGCACACCAATCAATGAAATAAAACAGAAAGTTTCACAAATTATTGTACATGTATTGGTTTTCTAGAATTAAACTTTGGAGAATGTATTCAGACCATGGACGTCTGCTATGGTCAGATAAACGTACACTGGATGAAAGCAGTCACTTGGTCTTTTGTAAGCAGAATTTGTTTTTAAAGCACGAGTCATCCAAATATCTTACAATTGTAAATCCTATGATCCAAAACTTACTAAGCCTACATGTACTTCAATGTACCGTTAATGGGATTGAGTCTGTCTGTTGACCCTCCAGAATATGGATTCACATAAAAAAAATATCTGCTCGGTGTCCTGCCATTTTGAGATGTGATATCAGTGAAATGGCCCTGAAGAAGACGTTAAAAGCTTTACTTTAGTTTACAATACTGTACAGATCATATTCACAGTATCATTCATCTATTACATATAGCACATTTATGTCACTCATCATTTGATTTTCAATACATTCCTCAGCTGAATTTTAACCAATCACCTTTCAGCCTTTTCAAAAATAAGAATAGATTCTGCTACCGGCCTGAAGCCTGGTTTTCCAAGTCCACAAATATACCCAATTTTTGTGTAACGGGACAGACTTGTCATTCCAGTTCACTGCCCTAGTTGTAAACATTGAAACAGATTTCCACCCTTATTAGGCAAGGAACAGTATCAAGTGGAGAATGCGTCGTCATATAAGTGGAATTCCTTTGAGTATGAAGTTAAACCTCCATCAAACAAACCTTCATCCATAATTGGGCTGGCACACTTTCCTGTGAATGAATTAACCTGAAACAAAAATACAACCCCAAGTTTATGATAAGAGGAACCCACCAAACAAACGCAAGAATTGGAGTTTTCAGAAGGCTGTATCAGGGTCATACCCTGAGTATTAGAGGCACTGTCTCTTTGTTAGTACAAGGTCTTTCCATAAAAATGTTGCAACTGAAAAAGATAGAATCCATGTAGTGTGAATCACCTGATTAAAAAGTGAAGTGTGATTATATTTTTCATTTTAAGTAGCGCAGGTCGTCATATAAGTGAAATACCCTTAAGTACGACGTTAAACCCCAATCAAACAAACATTTTAAGTAGCATTTTCACTGGCTTTTGCTGAATGAAGGGCATCTCACTATTTGTGTAGTATTGTTTGTTGATGTTGCTGTTTCTCTTCCTATTATAGTGGTAGTTTTGGTGACTGTGATCCCAGCTTATTTGGCTATCCTATTCCTATTACAGCTGTAGTAAGTATTTAGTCCCCCTAGAATCTTTATAATCACTTAAATGTCATACTGGGCCCACTGGCCTCAATTGATCTTTATTCATATTATTTATACCGATTCTTCTTGGATCTTCTTCCACCATCATATAAGTGAAATACCCTTAAGTATGGCATAAAACACTTATCAATCAATCAATCCTTCCTTCAATCAACAAGAAGGCAAACTTTATATTGTCATTGTATTACATCTTGTAATTGTCCTGTCTTGTCTTTGTTTGTTGCTAGTTGCATCAAAGCTGGTTTCCTTCATCCATTGGGCTGGCACGCTGTCATTCTAGTGAAATAAGAATGGCATTAAACCCCAGTCATACAAACAAACCTTCTGTATTTTAACATACCCTAAATCACCTCCAATTTCGTCCATAATATGACAACTTTAAAAGTTATTTTAAAGACTTAGAAATGGGTACTGGGAGACAGATTAAACATTTTTCAGTTAGTAAACATCAGGACTTCTCAGAAAACATAAATTTGTTTCCCAGGAACCATATCTTAGTCCTTAAAATAACTTTTAATGTAGCCATATTATGGACGAATTTGGAGGTGATTTAGGGTAGAGATATAGTTTTTTTATATAGTATCATGACTGTGCAAATATGTGAGGGTATGCCCCTGAGCATGACATAAAACACTGATCAGCCATTTCAGGAACAAATCTGCCCCCTTAGCACCATGTAAAATACAGCCAGGCCCCAGCAACCCCACTCTGTCTGGCTGGTCCCGGGAACATGCAGGAACAATCACAATACCTTCCCAAGAACATAACAGGAAGCTCCTGGGATGTTTTGGGGAAGGTATGGTGATCCTCGGGAAAAGCTCATAGTACCATGTACTGGATTGTTTGATTGGGGTTTAACGTCATACTCAATGGTATTTCACTTATATGACGACAGATTGTCCACTTCACACTGTTCCTTTCCTCATTACAGTTGAAAACCGAGATGGAACCTTGTAAAAACCACCCCCGCCCGTGTACTGGATAGTCTACAGAAACTTACATTGGCCAATGCAATCTCAAAATCAATCATTTCCTTGACATCTCTCTCAGCTTGTTCTTCATCAGCTCCAAGAAAAAGCGTGACTTGTCGGGCAAAGTCCTCATACGCCAACACGCACTTATCATCCCTCCCCTTCAGGAAGTAGTCCCGACTGGGCATGCCCAGTTCAGGCTGGTCAATCTGAAACAAGGTAAACAGAGATCAGAATACATCCTGAAACCACATATCGAGAACAACAACACATGCACAAATTTGCTTCTTCGTTTGTTAGATTTGCGATGTTCAGTGGAGAAAAATCTCTTGTTTAGTTTTAACTGTTAGCTTAGAGTTTGATTTTGAAACCCTCGAAGAGTTCATTTATAATTAACCACTGATTGTTTACTGCCACATAGGCCCATGAAAAGCACAGAATTATGCCTTCAAATAGAGTGAATTTGAATAGACAAACCAAACATTTTAATCACAATGTCTTGTTTTCAGTTGTTTTTGTTGGTGCCAAATTCAGCATACAATTGATATACAGTGATGTTCCGATGACACATTTTTACTTCTCACTGATTTATTACATTCATAAATACTGTTTTACTACACAAAATATTGTTTTATTCCATACATTAATACTGTTTATAACATTCATCAATACTGTTTAATTACAATCATCAATACTGTTTTATTGCATTCATCAATATTAGTGTTTTATTACATTCATAAATACTGTTTTATTACATCCATCAATACAAGTTTAATACATTCATCATTCTGTTTTATTACATTCAACAACACTGTCAATCATAACATTCATCAAAACTGTCAATCATAGCATTCATCAAACTGTCAATCACAGCATTCAGTTAACTGTCAATCATAGCATTCATCAAATTATCAATCATAGTATTCATCAAACTGTCAATTATAGAGTTCATCAAACTGTCAATTATAGCTTTCAACAAACTGTCAATCTTAGCATTCATCAAACTGTCAATCATAGTATTCATCAAATTGTCAGTCATAGCATTCATCAAACCGTCAATCTTAGCATTCATCAAACTGTCAATCATAGCATTCATCAAACCGTCAATCTTAGCATTCATCAAACTGTCAATCATAGCATTCATCAAACTGTCAATCTTAGCATTCATCAAACTGTCAATCATAGCATTCATCAAACTGTCAATCATAGCATTCATCAAACCGTCAATCTTAGCATTCATCAAACCGTCAATCTTAGCATTCATCAAACTGTCAATCATAGCATTTATCAAACTGTGAATCATTGCATTCATCAAACAGTTTCTTATAACATGCCTAACACCTGTTTTTTTTACAAAAAAACAATCTTGAACAAAACAGTTTCTTATAAAATTTCATCAAATTGTCATACAATAAATTTAAACTGACTAAATGAATTTATCAAAACAGTTTCTCGTAACATTCATCAATCGTGTTTCTTAAAACATCTATTTAAATTAACTCAGCTGATTGATAAATAAAACTTAAACAGCATTTATGAAAACTGTTTCAGTCTCCTGATGAGTTTTTTTGATATTCACCAAAGCTCTTTCGTATAACATTAAAGAACTGTTGCCCATTTACATTCATCAAAACTGATTCTTAAAGCAATCATTGGTATTCAGAAAAACTATGTTTTATAACATTCATCAGAATTATTTCTTTTAACAATTTTAAAAACTGTTTCTATTGACTTTCATATAAACTGTTTCGTTTTACATTTATATAAACTGTTTCGTTTTACATTTTTATAAACTAATTCGTTTTACATTCATATAAACTGTTTTGTTTTACATTCACATTAACTGTTTCATTTTACATTCATTTGAATGGTTTCATTTTAAATTTTATATTGCTCATCAACAATTCCCTGTCCATATCAAAGTGCCTTAAACCTTCACCAAGACTGTGTCTATAGCCTTTATCAAGACTGTGTCTATAACCTTTATCAAGACTGTCTATAACCTTTATCAAGACTGTGTCTATAACCTTTATCAAGACTGTGTCTATAGCCTTAATCAAGACTGTGTCTATAACCTTTATCAAGACTGTGTCTATAACCTTTATCAAGACTGTGTCTATAACCTTTATCAAGACTGTGTCTATAACCTTCATCAAGACTGTGTCTATAACCTTTATCAAGACTGTGTCTATAACCTTTATCAAGACTGTGTCTATAACCTTAATCAAGACTGTGTCTATAACCTTTATCAAGACTGTGTCTATAACCTTAATCAAGACTGTCTATAACCTTAATCAAGACTGTGTCTATAAACTTTATCACAAAACTGTGTATATAACCTTAATCAAAACTATGTCTTAAACCTTCATCAAAACTGTGCCTAGAACGTTCACCAAAACTGTGTATAAAACTTACATCAAAAGTGTATTAAACCTTCATCAAGACTGTGTCTAAAACCTTCATCAAAAATCGGTTTAATACCCTAATCAAAACTGTGTCTTAAACCTTCATCAAAACTGTGTCTCAAACCTTCATCAAAACTGTACCTAAAACTTTCACCAAAACTGTGCATAAAACCTTAATGAGAACTATGTCTGAACAGCCATCAAAACTGTGTCTCAAACCTTCATCAAAACTGTGTTTCACACTTTCACCAAAACTGTGCATAAAACCTTAATGAGAACTATGTCTGAGCAGCCATCAAAACTGTGTCTCAAACCTTCATCAAAACTGTGTCTCAAACTTTCACCAAAACTGTGCATAAAACCTTAATGAGAACTATGTCTGAGCAGCCATGAAAACTCTGTCTCAAACCTTTATCAAAATAGTGTATAAAATCTTAATCAGCACTGTGTTTAAATCCTTCCTAAAAATCGTGTATAAAACCTTCATCAAAACTGTCTTAAATCGTCATCAAAACTGTGTCTAAAACCTTCATTAAAACGTTGTCTAAAACTTCATCAAAACATTTATTTTATTCTGATTTAGGTAAGTGATTTGGTCTGGACTACCAGACTGTTGCATCATTTCGGAGAATAAAGATACAAACTGGTGTCCATGCAAAACATAAGTGCGTTTTCACTCTCTATAGAAATTAGGACATCACATCAATGCATGCAGACAGGTGTCACTACAGGTGTGATGGTCAGGTGAGAGGACGGTGATGTTACCTGTATAATATTTCTGTCAGATTGTTTGTCATCAAAGCCCACCCACTGATCTATTAGAATCTTGTTGTTGTAGAGACGGAGTTTTGTCAGTAAACTGATGAGGTCAAATTGGGACTCGTCCCAAATGGAACCATTTAGCACGGGCCAAGCGCCTAACTCCTCCAACAATGTATAGACCGGGTTGAGGCCCCGAGAATCTATGAGGGCTGAAAAAGAAGGACAGACACGTTACCACCAGCACTGACGCCATGTCCTACCTGAATTATATTAACCGATGACTGTTTGGGATCGGCAAAGACGACAAGTCGAATCAGGGCTGATACATCGTTTAACACTGACAGCAGGGCTAACTGTTCGTGAAGGTCAAAACTAGCTGGCTGCCAGTGCCCCAGAACAGGCCAGCCCCCTAGTTCTGTCAGCATCGAGAGAATCGGTGTTAACCCTCGGGACTCTATGATAGCTGGAAATATAGGCAGACATTGATTACACAGCTGACAGGCCTCGGAATTCACCATAACTTTTCACTGAAATTTAAGTCTATATGTGAAAAAATATAAACTAGCTAATATAAATCAGTCTAGAAAGGATTGATCAATATTCTTATGAAATTGACATGTGTTTTGCCTTAAATGTTTTACATAATTTTTTTAGCTACACTCAACTCTTGTTTACACTATGCTATATAAATTCTCGATTTTCAAATATAATTTTACAAACCAGTTCAGTTCTATTGACGAACTTAGGAATTAATAAAAGATCCAACAAGCTTTAACATGTGTAAAATTGGCCATTCGATTCGTTTTCTCAGGTACATGGAAAAAAAAAAAACAAGTATAAAAGTGAGATTCAAAATTGCATGATACAAACTTTCTTACAAACAATAAAATTTTTGATCAGAAAGTCAACCGAGGGATTTTAAAAAAAATATACCATAATATATCGTGGTTCCATGCCATGGCTATATATATACTTTTAGATTTGTCAATTTGATTCAAATCTGAAATGTAACTTTATCTAATAGTTAAGTTGAAAGAATGGGAGGCACTTTGTTTTAACAAACACATTTTTATGCTTGTCCATGTAAAAACTAAAGAAAACAATGCAGTATGCGAATTTCAAAAGAGCAAGGCAGTAGCACCCACAGTACATTCTGACCAACTTCACAGACAGTCAGACAGACGGACCAGTAGCACCCACAGTACATTCTGACCAACTTCACAGACAGTCAGACAGACGGACCAGTAGCACCCACAGTACATTC
>JAQQZZ010135790.1:0-13471 GCA_030265115.1 Mopalia vespertina | reverse complement strand
CCCCCCCCCCCCCCCCCCCCCCCCCCCCAATGGGGACAAGTTTATCCTGGAAGACGACTGTGATGATTTTATCCACAATTATATGATTTAAGAAATTGGTTACTCTATCCTTGGGGAATGTTGAGATAATTATCTCCTGGAAGAAAATTGTGGAATTATATGCCTGGAAATAATTGTGGCAAATCTATCCTGGGAGAAATTGTAATGGTTTCATCTTGGAAAAGATGTTTGGTAATTCTATCCAGAGAATCTTTTGTTGAAATTATAACCTGGGAGAAATGGGGATGATTTCATCCAGGCTCGACATTATCGTAATTCTATTTTGAGAAACAGTTGTAGTTCTCTGTTCTGGCAGAAATGGTGGTACTCGTTTCCTGAGGCGAAACTGTTTTAGTTTTATACTATGGGACAGCATAGTCGTTTTATTCTGAGAAAATAGTGGTTTTCCTATCCAGTGAGATAGTGTGGTTTTCCTATCTGGTGAGAAATTTGGGTAATTCTGTCCCAGTAAAATACTTGACTTGTTGTATTGTGGGAGAGTTTGTATTAATTCCATTCTGGCGGGAAATTGTGGTAATTTAATTCTGAAAGAAATTGTAAGAATTTTATCCTGGGAGAAACTTTGGGTAATTCTGGGATAAAACTAGCTTTTATCCATGGAGAAAATGGTGTATTTGTATCCTGGGATAAATTGGGGTAATTCGATCCTGAGATAAATTGGGGTAATTCGATCCTGGGATAAATTGGGGTAATTCGATCCTGGGATGAATTGGGGTAATTCGATCCTGGGATAAATTGGTGGTAATGCTATCCTGGGAGCCATAGGGGGTAATTCTATCCCGGAAAAAGATTGTGGAATTTTACCCTTAGAGAAAGTTGCGTCAATTCTATCGTGCGAGAAAATAAGGTAATTCTATCATGGGAGAAATTGGGGCAATTTCTATCCTTGGATAACTTGGGGTAATTCGATGGTGGGAGAATTGGCAAAAATAAGATAATTATATCTTAAAAAAAATTGGGCTAATTTGATCCTGGTATAAATTGGGCTAATTCTATCCTAGGAGAAATTGGGCTAATTCTATCCTGGTATAAATTGGGATAATTCTATCATGGGGGAAATTCGGGTTATTCTATACTGGTATAAATTGGGGTAATTTTATCCTGGGCGAAATTGGGGTAATTTTATCCTGGGAAAATTGGGGTAATTCTATCCTGGTATAAATTGGGATAATTCTATCATGGGAGAAATTGGGGTTATTCTATACTGGTATAAATTGGGGTAATTTTATCCTGGGCGAAATTGGGGTAATTTTATCCTGGGAGAAATTGGGGTAATTTTATCCTGGGCGAAATTAGGGTAATTTTATCATGGGCGAAATTGGGGTAATTTTATCCTGGGCGAAATAGGGGTAATTTTATCCTGGGCGAAATTGGGGTAATTTTATCCTGGGAGAATTTTGGGCTAATTATATCCTGGTAAAAATTGGGGTAATTCTATCCTGGTATAAATTGGGATAATTCTATCATGGGAGGAATTGGGGTTATTCTATACTGGTATAAATTGGGGTAATTTTATCCTGGGCGAAATTGGGGTAATCATATCCTGGGAGAAATTGGGGTAATTTTAGCCTGGGAGAAATTGGGGTAATTTTAGCCTGGAAGAAGATTGTGGAATTCTTCCCTCACAGAAAGTTGTACCAATTCTATCCTGGGAGAAATTGGGGTAATCATGTCCTGGGAGAAATTGGGGTAATCATATCCTGGGAGAAATTGGGGTAATTTTATCCTGGGAGAAATTTTAGAATTCTACCCTCAGAGAAAGTTGTACCCATTCTATCGTGGGAGAAATTAAGGGAATTGTATCGTGGAAGAAATTGGGATAATTATATCGTTGGAGAAATTGGGGTAATTCTATCCTAGGAGAAAATGGGGTAATTCTATCCTAGGAGAAAATGGGGTAATACTATCCTAGGAGAAAATGGGGTAATTCTATCCTAGGAGAAAATGGGGTAATTCTATCCTAGGAGAAAAAGGGGTAATACTATCCTAGGAGAAAATGGGGTAATACTATCCTGGGAGAAAATGGGGTAATTCTATCCTAGGAGAAATTGTGGTTTGTTTGTTTGATTGTTTGTTTGAGTTTTACGCAGTAAAGGTTATTACACTCAAATAACGGCGTTCAGCCCAATGGGTGGAATAAACCCCCTTCAACACCACGGGCAACAAACAAAGACAATACAGGACAATCACAAAAAGTAATACAAAAACTTTACAAAAAATGCAGATAATTTAGACAGTTGAATGAGAAATTTGGGATAATTGTATGGTGTGAGAAAAAGTGGTAATTCTATTGTAGGAAAACATTTGTGAAAGACGCTTTACCCCAATTGTCTTCTCTTTATAGAATTGTCTGAATTTGCTTCCAAGATAAAATAACAGGAATTGACTTTTTAGGGAGAATAACTTAAAGTGTCTTTCACAAATGTGGGTTAATTCTATTGGGCGGGAGAGAGTTCGGGTTATTCCGGTATTTCTATACTGGGAAAAAATCATGCTAATCTACAGTTTGCGACAATTCGGCTATAAGGACCATAACAGTGGTCTCCTCGGACCTTCCCATCCACCCGCACCCCTTGTCTTTAATTTAATGTAGCGCTCACAGGATCCAGTCCCCCAGTCCAAAAATGTGGTAATTCTATCCTGAGAGAAATCTCGGTAATCTACTATGCAGGGCTACAATGGTGAATTTTATCCTGGAAGAAATTAGCCTAATTCAATACTGTGAGAAAGTTGTGGAATTCTACAAAATGCATATGTATGCGAAATATCGACGTTAAATAAAGCTTATTCTATTCTATCCTGAAATAAATTTGTTGTTGTCTATCTAGGGAGTACTTGGGATAGTTAGTGGGAGACATTTCTTATGCCTTAGTGAGGGACAATTCTGGTTCTGTTTTAGAAGAAAACAAATCTGCTTATACTATTGTGGGAGACAATTCACATTATAGTGGGACACAATTCGGGAATTTCTATAGTGGTAGGCAATTCAGATAAGTCTATAGTGGTAGGCAATTTGGGTTATGCAATAGTGGGAGACAACTCTGGGTATGGTTAGTCGGAGACAATTCGGGACGTGCTAAAGTGGGAGATAATTTGGGTATGATATCAGACAATTTGGGTAATTCTATAGTAGGAGGCAATTTGGGTTATGTTATAGTAGGAGACAATTCAGGTTATGGTCAGGTATTACACAATTTTGGTAATTCTACAGTAGGGGACGCTTTGGGTTATGGTATAGTATATGAGACAATTTGGGTAATTCTAAAGTGGGAGACAATTTGGGTTATGGTATTAGAAAATTTGGGAAATTCTATAGTGGGAGACAATTTGGGTTATGGTATTAGAAAATTTGGGAAATTCTATAGCGGAAGACAATTTGGGAAATTCTATAGTGGAAGACAATTTGGGAAATTTTATAGTGGTAGACGATTCGGCTAATTCTAAAGTGGGTGACAATTTTTGTTATGGTTTTAGACAATTTGGGTAATCCTAAAGTGGAAGACAATTCGGCAAATTCCATAGTGGGAGACAGTTAGATTATGCAAAAGTGGGAGACAAAAGCAAGAGACCCGAGTTCGAAATATATATATGCCTATTTCCATTCTGAAAGATGAACCAGGTTGAGAGTTTATAGCTATTTGTTGGAGGCAGTTCGGGTTAATCGATCATGGGGAAAGCAGAAGGTAGCTCATCCGTCTCACATAATACTTGCCCTCTGGCTAAGGGCAGTTTGTTTGAAGAGTAGCAATGCTGTCTTCACTTAGCACTGGAGGAAAATTAACTTTCCAACATTATGGAAACGTTTTACATCTTGGTTGTGCTAGTGTCAATTATTGTTAGAGTTAGTTATTATTACTGTCGTCATATAAGTGAAATAGGCCTACCCTTAAGCGCGGCGTAAAACACCAATCAATCAATCACATAATACTTAGGCTAAAGATCCAGGTGAGCTGTCAGATAAGTTGCGTATACGCTTTATTGACAGTGTACGTACATTGTGGACATTTGTATCTTTTTTTAATATTCTTTCACATGATCCACAAATAACAACTTTATGTGGCATTCAATATTGTCCTTTAGCTCCACTTTGTATTCAGATCGAGTATTTTAGGCCAAAAAGCTTAGTTTGGACTATATTTAGCCATTCATCGTATAACTTTTGGTTTCAGAACAGGTGTAGATCAAAAATGTCTTTCACGTGTAAATCACCCCTGTCTCACCTGAGATAATGGACTCGTCCTCATACAGTGACGCCGAATGTCACTCGCTGAGAAGACGGGTTTTGTTGCTTATTGTCAGAGATTACTGCAGTTTGGCTTCCGTTTTCTAATTTCAAAATGGCTCTGGACAAAGTTTACGTCGCTGCGATGAGCATTAGTTTTGCCGGTGCTGTGTTCCTCTCCATCGCCCTCTCAACCCCTCATTGGCTCGACAACAGAGGAGCTAGTGGCTACATCGACCAATTTGAGAACGGAGGTCTATGGAGTATGTGTTTTAACAAATGGGACCCCTCACAAGACTCCTTCCAGAAGCAATACGATGGATGTTATTATGTGTTCGAAAAAGAACTGGAGTTTATTAAACAGTGGGTTCTACCTGGTAAGTTAGAAAGTTATGTTTAAACTGAGACAAATACGATTAGTTCATTGATCTATAAAAAAAATAAATCAAGGGGAAGTTGAAGATACATGTAAATAATTTCTTCCCATAAATAAATAAATAACTTAATGTAGCCCTGAGCATGTAGTGGCAGCCAGTCACTCTCAAACGATATTTAATTTCTTTGTGAGAATATCCTATATCTCTCCAGAGCTTATATTTTGAGTAATTAAAACTGGTCAGTCTTTTCATGTTCTAGATACACTCTCAGAGACAAGTTTGAGAACAGATCTTAATCTCGAGTTGTTATTTGTAACAACTCTGGAGAGTAGGAATGCTGTCTATACATACCACTTGAGGAAGATTAACTTTCTAACTGGGCAAAACATTTAACATTATAAAGTTGTGTAAAAGTCAATTATTGTTCGAATATAATGCCGTAAGGGAAGTCCAATAAAATAGAGCATGGCTAAAACATCAAACAATCAATCCATTAGCCAATCACTCAGTCAGTCAATCACTCAATCATTCAGTCAGCTTCATAATGTTGTATTTGGGCACATCACTACATTTTTAGACATGCTGTTTCTTTTGGGGATCAATTCTCTTTGGCTAACTGTGTGTAATGATCAGGGGCCGGTTGCTCAAAGCGCTTTTAAATTTAATTCTCTATTAGATGAAGTCACACCATGTTGAAGGTCTATCTCTAACCCGATATTAGCGATTTTATCTGGTGTTAGCGGTTAATTGTCTTTCGAGCAACTGGCTTCAGTTTAATTGTCAGAGAATGTCACAGCAAATATAGAGCTATAGAGGTAGAGAAACATGAGGCAGTTTATTTACTGGTCATTAACAAACACTTTTACAGATTTTCTTGCCTCTGTCTACCTCAGGTATATAAATGAGGCACACGATATGTGTCTGGTATCACAGGGGAGGTATTTATGAGGTTTCCTATTGGTTTTCCACTGTATTTAAGTAGGACAGTCTGAGAGTGAGAAGCGTGCAATCGGTTGTCAGATATTAGGGAAATTCAGATACCCTTGAGTACGATGTTAAACCCCAATCAAGCAATCTTCAAACTGAAGCAGACAGTCTTTTTAGTTTAAAGAATAAAAATTGTTTTATGATAACCAATATCCATGCTGTAAGGTGTGTAGAAACATACTTTATTAAACAGTTATATTTCATTTTTACTGTTAGAAGTAAACTGCTATTGAATGCCATTTTCCCTTACCACTACCACTGCCTTTATTCTACATAAGGTGAATTCGTTTTTCTTTTGTTTTGCTTATGACAATTCTTTTTTACATGAAGTTTTAAAAAGAAAAAAGGTTTTCACATTTCGTATGTAGAATAAATTTTGTTAAGGATGCTAGTCATCTTTTTCTTTATATATATCAATTTTGTAAATATATTTTTGTTATTTTCTTTACTTAGGTTGGTTTATTGGAGTCCAGGTGTTGACTAGTTTATCAACGTTTGTTCTGCTTCTGGCTGGCTTAGTGCAATTCCTTCATTTTATGAGATTTTTTGGTCATGACATGATGATGAGGGTTGGCTCAGCCATTTTATCATTTTTCACATGTGAGTTTTTATTAATGTATTACCAGTACCCAGTGGTGCCAGGTGAGGAACCTCTTGAGTAAGACTCCTGATGTAAATATGACTAGGTACTGTACGGTCTTAGGACAGGCCTTTTTCATCCATAAAGTTTTGAACCATGAAATAAGTTTCCAGGGGATATGGTACACTGTACCATGAAATAAGTTTCCAGGGGATATGGTACACTGTACCATATCCCCTGGAAACTTATTTCATGGTTCAAAACTTTATGGATGAAAAGGGCCTGTCCTAAGAGGTGACTAGCCTAGTGATGGGTGGTTCGAGGGAGTTTACTGTTGCCCTGGGGCTGGTAGCTTGAAGCTCTATTGAATTTAATCCGCTTTTAGGGGACGTCACGCCATGTTAACGGTCTATCTTTAAGCAGGTATTGGTGATTTAAGCGGCTAATAGTCTTTCGAGCAACCGATCCCTGGTGCTCTCCCAGTTAAGGGGCATCAGGAAGAACTCCCCCCCCCCCCACACCCACCCCCAATCAGATGCCACTGGTAACAAAAAAAAAGAACTCAGGAAAAAACCACATTGTTTTGCATCTGTGTTTACCTGTTTTGTCTTTGTTTGTTGCCAGTGGCGGTTTTGCTCCACCCAATGTTTTAGTATTCCATCATATTTGTGAAATAATATTCACTACTGCGATAAACCAAAATGACACCAACAAACAAACAAATCAAGTTATGCTTACATGCAGTAGACTATCCGTTACTATTGTACCAATAAATGAATAGCAATTTCAAACGTTGTGTTCTTTGTTTTATAGTATTACTATTAAATGCTCTGTTTGAATTTACTGTACCGAAGAAAAATTGGTCAAACGATCAACTGTCAAAGTTATCCATAGTTGGTACATCTATCCCAAATCAATAACATTGAAAACATAAACAGCCAGTAGCAGTCTATTTCAGCAGAAGCTGTTGAGATAAATGGTAGAATTGATTTTTTGAACCATCTTTAAAACTCTAATTTATGGGGCAACATAACGGCTAGTATTTTAAACTGTCCATACATTAAGTTATTAGTCTGTACTGGGCCCCGATTCCACAAAGCAGTTTTATGCTTAAGTAAAAATGTTTAAGGGCTCTCAAATTTCACAGTTTTGCATTTAAACATTTAATATTCACGCATTTATATGAACATGTAATTAACTTAAAATTAGATTTAAATTTTTAAAACTAAATTAAGACAGGTGGAGAAAATATGAAATTTAGTATTTCGACTTAAGTCAAAAAATGCTTTGTGGAATGGGCCCCTGTACTGTCAACAACCAACTTCAACAACTACATGTATTTTAAGTACACAAAAAGGAATAAAAATTAGTAATCTGTTAATTCATGAGGAGATTAATGTTTGTTTCTTATTCTTGCAGCTATTGTTCTATGTGTAGCCATTATCATGTATGGAGTTCGATCATCGGATGCATTATGGATGCCAAACCCGGAAAGAAACTATCTATCCTGGAGTTTTGTTTTTGCTGTTCTAGCAACTTTTTTTAGTATAGTGGCAGCCATGTTGTTTGTCGTGACATCCTTGACAACGAGATATCGGAACAAGTATCCTGAGGGCAGTGATTATAGAATGGAATCAAGATACTGATGTCATTGGAATCGTACATTTTCAGGTTTTGGTCTTTCATGGAAGTTTATGAGTCCGTGGCTTCTATCTTGACAGCTTGTGTCCAAATTTGCTAATCATCATACCATCTGCCTAAAAGCAGTTTGTTTGAGGAGTAACAATGCTGTCTTCACTTAGCACTGGAGGAAGATTAACTTTCCAACATTATGAAAACACTTCACATCTTGGTTGTGCTAGCAGGAGTGTCAATTATTGCTGGAATACACCGCCATCATATAAGTGGTGTAAAACACCAATGAATCAATGAATCAAGCTAATCATCATCTACAATATAAATGGTGCCAAAGACTGAGAACACTATCAGAAATATTACAGTCTTTGGTTCTCGATAGTTTCAAACTTTTCTGCTAATCAGTGGGAATATCAGAGTTGGCTGCCTATCACAGAGGCTGTGACAGACTTTTAATCATCGGAACCCCAAAGAATTGCTACGAGAAAGACTGTGAATTGTAATAGGTTTACTTTTATTCAATCTCTATTTTAAACAAATTTCTACTGTTTTAAACTTGGCGCCGATCAAGTGTCTAAACTAGTACATGAAATGGTGCATGAAATATGTTTGGATTCCCACCAATCAGCAAAGCGCGTGCTGCCAAGTCACCCCTAGATGACACTGGCCTGTGAGCCAGTAAGCACACCTGACTGTTTCGAAGGCCTGTTGCCATGGTTTTGTGGTTAGCGTATTGGACTAGGGATCGTTCTTCAATGTTGCGTTGACAGGATTGAGTGCCCTTGTCGACCTCCGATATATGATTGAGTCACACATGGTGGCTCAGTTTATCGCGGCATTGATTCCTCTCTGTTTTCCACCTAATAAAGTACCCATAGGACAGAGTGAGACGTAGACAATCTGTCATCCTAAAAGATAAATTCCCTTGAGTACGATGTTAAAGCCCAACTAAAGAAACAATGTACATGCAAGAACCCAGTTAGCCTGGATAGAACAGGTGCTATATACAATCCACTAACCGGGAGAAATGTCATGAGTAATACTAAGGCCATCCATAATAATTTATTTGTTTCCCGTAACCCTACATGTACCTACCCAAAAAATTCAAGGCAAAACAAAAAGATAATGATACGTATTTGTTTTTTTTTTTATTTGCTGTTTTTCAGAAAATGGCATGGGTTATGTTGTTTTTTCAATGAAAATGGAATACACCGCCATTAAATAAGTGAAGTAGCCTACAGCAAGGCCTAGAATAACAAGTACATGTATAATTTTTTTTATTCAGATGTTCAAAAGAGTTTTTTATGTTACTATTTAAGAAAAAAAAAAAAAAAAAAAAAAAAAACCTACCCACTTTTTTATATTCTTGTTACAAGAAACAAATATATTATTTTGGACGGCCTAACCAAAGAATGGACAGATAGAAAAGAAAGCTAGGAAAGTTCTTTGATTTATTGCAACTGTTTTTTAATTTCTTCAGATGAACATGCAAATCAAAGAAGAATATTAATATCCAAGTTATTTTTAATTCACTTTTCATCGATTCTTCATCATGATTATCATAATACATTCCCAGAAAATGCCAATGAATTTTCATCCACGTCTAAGGAAAAATATCAATTGTTCATCTGTTTTTTTTTATCCTTATATTTTTTAAATCAAGTTTCTTATTTTTGTCATAATCCTTCATCAGGAAAATGCCAATAAATTATTTTCCTCTAGTTTCATCATGAATGTTATTGATAAGTTAGATTATGCTTATGGCATGCCATAATGGCAGTATATTTTTGCAATTTATCAGAAACCTGGAACTTTTGTAAGCTTAATCAATGTTATATGTCTAGCTTTTTCATCATACAAACAGAATTCAACATCCAGACATCATTGGCTGACAGTTAAAAAGATTGATAGAAAACAACATTTGAACTGTGTAAAATGGCCACCAGGACAAAATTGTAAGAAATGTTTGTTTGTTTGTTTAGTTGGGGTTAAACATCATTCTTAAGGTTATTTCACTCACATAATGGCATACCAGCTCAATGGGTGAAGGAAACCACCCTTGACACCTCTGGCAACAAACAAACAAAGACAAGACAACACAACCACAGGACTAACAAAGACAACACAAACAGATCAGCTTCATGTTGTCCCTGGACTCGGAGAGGGCCAAGGCAACAGGGAGCTCCCTCCCAACCCTCCGCTAAAACAGAATATTTGAAATATTTCAACCCCTGGTATAGTCCAGAGTGGTTTCCTTACGCTATTTGGCCCGCGGCTGTGGCTTAGTGGTAGCGTGTGCGCTTCCTAATCTTACTCCAATTTACTGTTCACGGGATCAAGTCTGTCTGTCGACCATCAGGTATATGAGTGAGTCCCACGATGTGGCTCCGGCAATCGCGGGGGTGGTTTTTAGGAGGTTCCCCCCTGGTTTTCCACCGTAATAAGGCAAGGAACAGTGTGAAGTGGACAATCTGTCGACATGCATACAAGTGAAATACCCTTGAGTATGACGTTAAACCCCAATCAAACAAATCCTTGCTCTATTTAACACTAAACTATCCCTTAACCTGATCCTAAATCTGACACTAAAATTTGTGTCACATCTTCCATGATTTACATGTAGCTCTATTGGTCTGGCATGCTGCCATGGTAACAGGGAATTAACCAGTCCTGTCTTCTCTGTTAAACAGCCTGTCTTCAGCTTATCTTGCCTTGTCTGGTAATGATTTGTTTTCACTAGTGAATTCAAATTTAAATGACATGAATATAAAATATTTAAATATCAGCTAATATATCTAAATGTGGACAGACTTATCCATCTCTTTTATACAATGGCTTTTAATGTTTTATTTTAAATTGATAATAATACAACATATGTATTGTTGTGTGATTGACATACCTTTGTTATTTTGTAAGTTGATGTACAATGTAACTTGTAAGACCTGAAACATTGTTTGCAGTCCCTGCTGGCTGGGTGACTTTTCTACCCTTTTTTCATTGAAGAGCTCTGTTATTATTTTTCATATGTTATTTTGTTATGTTGTGTTTCTGTTTGATAGCCCTTTATCTATATTCATTATTGTAAAAATAAATAGCTTATTCAGATTATGTTTTTTAAGATGGCTTGTAAACACACTATGATTTTTTGGAGAACAGTGACAAGAACAATCATTGATGTTTTTTATTTTATTTTAGACAATTATATTTTTATCAACTTGCCTGAAACACTTCCCCTTCACCAAAATAGCAGAAAACTTATTTAGCCAAACAGAAATAATATGATATCAAACATGTATTTTGAACATTTCAATTCAGTTTTTATTATTATTTTTTGTGTTTTCCTATTATATAACACAAACGACCAGTTAATATTCAAAACAGTTTTATCCTTGTGTTTATTTGAATTTCTTTAATCTTTTCCCCTTTTGTATAGAGTCTTTACCTCAAACGCCAAAATAACAAACAGATGTTGTACCTGTGTATTGACATTTTGTTTGTGAGTGACCTCCTCTTACCTTAACTTCAAGAACATGTATTAAAGGTGTAAATTTGATTGATGGATGGCTCGCTACCTTTGTGGGTAAGGAGAGGGTTGGAAGGGACTCAAGGGAGTTTCTTGGGGCTTACAGACCTAAGGGGCAACATGAAGCCGATCTGTGTCTGGTGTATTTGGCCCGCGGCTGCGGCTTAGTGGTTAGCGAGTGCGCTTTCTGAGCCTACTTCGATGTACTGTTCACAGGATCGAGTCGACCTGTCGACCCTCAGGTATATGAGTGAGTCACAAGATGTGGCTCCGGCAATCGCGGGGGTGGTTTTTACGAGGTTGCATCCCGGTTTTCCACCATAATAAGGCAAGGAGTAGTGTGAAGTGGACAGTCTGTTGTCATATAAGTGAAATATCCTTGAGTACGATGTTAAACCCCAATCAAACGAACAAACAAACATCAAATTCCGTAAAACAAAAAGGCCCCCCATTGCATGATTTTACAATATACATGTACACTGTTCAGTTTTGTGAAAATGATAGCTTGAGAACAAATTCAACAATTAACTTGGAATTTAGCTTTCTTCTATTAAGGATAGGATAGCATTTCACCAAATTATGCAAAACAATATGATGACCATTGCATAATTTTTAAATATTGATGCCTTGGTGCTGTAAACATGATAATTTGAGAAAAAAATTCACTGATTTACTTGAAACTTGTACTGTGCTATCTCTCCTTAAGATGAGGAATTGGTTTGGATATCACCAAGTTCAATAAAACAAAATGTCCACCATTGCATTATTTAGTAATATTTAAATTCACAGACATATTTCAAACTTGGAAAATAGTTTCTTCCAGTTAAGAAACTAATGGGATTGCTTTTCATTTAATTCTGAAAACCTAAAAGGCCATCACTCAAATTCAGATATTAACTTCAAACTTTGCTTTTTTCTGTTAATACCATAGATGTGTTTTTCACTTGGTTTCACAAAAAATATGGCCGAGATTGCATGTTGTACCAAAAAGGTGATAAACACCATATCTTTAACCCAAAATATTATGCGGCTCAAGTAGCATATATCTTTAGATGATGTACATGTAACTTCTGTATTTAAAATCAGTTCTTATGTCTGATTTTGTTTTATTTTTAGACTTCCTCTGATATGATATTAAAGTATGTTAAAGATTTGACCAGTGTAGAAGATGATGACAATGGCTTTGCAACTCAGTCCAAAATCCTGGTCATCTCCCATGATATATCCTTTTTATGGCCTACGCCTCAGCTACTTTTATATCATTTATTCGCTTACTATTTCTATAGTGGTCTCAGAATAATGGATGCCATCATATGAGTGAAATAACCTTAAATATGGCATTAAACCACAATCAAACAAACCTAAAAATTTAATTGTGATAAAAGTGGTGTAAATTCTAACACTCAATTGAAAATGTTTAAATGATTTTATAAGCCTGTGGCAGCACAACGGATGAAGGCAATACACCTGGAGGTCACTGGCAACAACGAATGGCAAAAGAAGACCAGCAGCAAAATACAGAGCAAAAATGTGTGGAGATTTTTGTTACCCCTTTAATAGTAGCGATGAAAGTACCCTGAACAGGAAAATTTCCCTTAAATCAGATCTTTAATATTTGTCATGACAACATTTTCTTGTAATTTTCTCTGAAAGATGGCTTAAAAATCCAATCAAAATGTGTTGCTCTCTACTGCAGGGTTTTAGTTAATTGTTGAGAGACACTCGGATGGGTGCCACTCTGCATTGACATATGTTTTTAATATTGTAAGATGTCACTCTTTGATGCTTGGCAGCTGTGATATGTTGAAATAACCTTAAATATTTTTACTTATAATATCTTATCTTATTGGTCCACAAACGTGGTTTAGAGGTTAGCCACTCTAGTCATCCTACTTAAATATAACTATCACGAGTTCGAGTCTTTGGGTTTACCTCATGTATATGAGCTAGATATGGCTGTAGGGGAATGGGGCTGATTATCGGCTTTAGTGGAAAAGGCTATAAGGGAATGGGGCTGATGATTATCGGCTTTAGTAGCAAAAGCCTATAAGGGAATGGGGCTGATGATTATCGGCTTTAGTCGCAAA
>JAQQZZ010135779.1:0-13471 GCA_030265115.1 Mopalia vespertina | reverse complement strand
ATCATTGGATAGTTCAAAACTGGCTGACCAACCAGAGTGCAGGAAAACTTAGCAGCACAGGATTTGATGACTCAACTTGTGCTTGTGTTGCTCTTTAATGGATGATAACCAGAGTTTTACTCATTTATAGAATATGGCTTTTGGGTGGTCTTCTCCTTTAAACCCCAGTATAAATTGGTAACGTTGCAGAGTAACTAAATAACAACGTTACTGCAACGTAAATATGCATTGAAATTTGGTTCTTAGTTTGTACCTGCTGATACAACGTTAGTAAACGTTTTACGTTGTGACTTAGTTGTGAATTCGTACAACGTAAAAATAATGTTGTTAAAACGTTACACACTGCAACAAAAATATTACAACGTACCTATTATGTTTCTGTTTCGTTGCCGTGTGGTTGTATTCTACGGTTTTGGCAACATAACAGGTAGTCCACAAAATTCAGCTGCAACGACGTTACACGACCAAAATAAAACGTTGTTGCAACGTGGTTTGGTTTGCTGGGATACACCTTGCGAATTTCGCATGGATTTAGAGTACGCAAAATTAGGACATTATGTTCTGAATCTAAATCAAGTGGAAACAGTAAAATACCAACTCAACGCGGACTATGCTGGTTTATCAGTTGATTATAAAATTGGCTGGTCATAATGGCGACGATCATTTGACGTCCGAGATGATGTGCGCAGTATACATTCGAGGACTTCCTAGTTTTATTCAGTCTGTTTGATTTGCGGTTTCATTATTATAACTCGGATAATAAAACAGTCACTTTACTTAATGTTGGTCCATTCGCTATGAGGTTGCCAAGTGTTGTTTTCTATGGGTTCCCTCAAGAAGAACATGATCGGATTACATTGGTCTAAATCACCACCATTACTGGCTCGTAATGTACCTCATGTTAAGGTACTAACTTTATTAAAATAATCTTAATATTTCTGCCCGCCGATAATTCACAGATATAAAGATGGTGTATACGTCTTTATCTACGCTGTAATAAAATAAAGCCCCCGAAGTCATTTATAGCATTGGTAATCAGTAATAATACGGTCCGTATACACATCTTATTATTTAACAGCTATATGATGAGTGTTTAAAGTTTAGATTTTTATATCAATCTCTCTTGCTTGGTTTTACGATGATACGTTAATAAATTAAATTTACTATACTATTGGAATATCCGGAACAAAATGAAACATAATTATTCAGGAATTTGAATAATATTAAAAATGCTTTGAGACATTCATACACATGCCATAAGTATATATAGTGTACGTAGTATATAGTGAAATAGCTTATCTCTATAATTTGACTTTTCTTTGTTCGCTGTGTCATGAAGGTAAACATTATGTTAAAAAGTGTACGTACCATACCAGAATAAAATCAACCCAATGGTCAGCAACTGACCCAGAGACTTCATATTACACTAGCTTTGTGACTTGACTTCACATGCTAAATCTTGGTCCCCTATAAAACCAGTCCGAGATACTGACGATCTATACCAGATTATAGATAGAGCCGAAAACATTTATTCTAGGACAGCTAGATTTAGGGTATATATGACATCGAATGTTGAACTAATATAATGAGCACAAAACGTCTTTAGAATTTAGCTTTTTAGGTTTTGACTATAGAGGCCGCCTTTGCTTTCTTCAGGTCAGGTGACTGTATTATGCGGTTATTTAAGCATGGGCAGGGCACATCGTTTGCCTTAAATGGAATGCTTTGCCGTCACGAACTCCCCAGTTTCTATGTTGCGCTATCATTCATATTGTCTCTTGTCCTTAACCACCAAACAACCACGCTATATAAAGAGGCGAGCCGTTAACAGTCTTGTTTTCACACCATGTAAACATACAAAACACTTCTTTTTGTACGTATATGGATTGATTAACTTGCATTTGTAGATTTAATATATGACTATGTCTGAAAACGAACGTTATTCTTTGTATATGTCAGACTAGTAAATCGTATCAGGCTGTACTAAAGTAAAATGTTTGGAACCTGCACACTTTATGTTAAATTCACACTTTGAGTACCGGTAATACTGAGAGAGGGTGCAACCGCAGATGTACACTTTATCTTACATTCACATTTTGAGTTCGAAAACAGATGTGTATTTTATGTTACTTTAAGTAAAATAAAAAGAGAGTTCGACAGTAGATGTGCACTTCATCTTAAATTCAAACTTTAAGTAATATACCAAGAGAGTTCGACAGAAAAAGGTACTCTACATCCATACTTTGAGTAATATAGGAAGAGTTCGATAACAGATGTGTACTTTATCTTAAATCCATACTTTAAATAATATAGATAGATAACTCGACAGCAGATGTGCACTTCATCTTAAATCCATACTTTCAGTAATATAGATAGATAACTCGACAGCAGATGTGCACTTCATCTTAAATTCATACTTTAAGTAATAACAAAGATAGTTCAACAGATGTGCAACTTATCCTACTTTCATACTTTGAGTATTACAAAAAGATAGTTCGACAGCAGATGTGCACTTTATCTGTAATTCATACTTTATGTAATATAGAAAGAGAGACCGACAGCAGATGTGTACTTTATCTTACATCCATACTTTGAATATTACAAAAAGATAGTCACAGCAGATGTGCACTTTATCTTAAATTCATACTTTAAGTAATATAGATAGATAACTCGACAGCAGATGTGCACTTTATCTTAAATTCATACTTTAAGTAATATAGATTGATAACTCGACAGCAGATGTGCACTTTATCTTAAATTCATACTTTAAGTAATATAGATAAAGAGTTCGGCAACAGATGTGTATTTTATCTTTATTTTATACTTTAAGTAATATACAAAGAGAGTTCGACAGCAGATGTGCACTTTATCTTAAATTCACACTTTCAATAAAATAGAAAGATAGTTAAATGACGGATCCGACAGCCTCATTGGTTAATACAGTCACGATGTAAAATAGTAAAATTTTAAAAGAGAACAATTTTTTGGAGAATAACACCTCAAACTTTTTTTTCTCTTAAAATTACATGTTACTAAAAATAGAAAAATCAGTCTAAAAATAGCAACATTTTTAAAATGAAAAAAAACATTTTTGGATTAGGAATAGAATAGTCCCTTCCATGGTCCCTTGTGTATTTCATTTACTTTAAACGATTAGAAAATGTTTATTATCGCTTAATAGTTGTTCACTTTCAAAGTTAACCCCCCTTACCTAAAACGCCTTCATGATAACCATCGAAAACACTCATTTCAAAAATGATGTTTCTGCTATTCAAATTAGAACATAGAGATTACAAAGCTATTGTGTTTTAATTTTATTCGTGTGAACCAATGCTCCATTTCTGCTGTAAAGTGTTTAAAGTTGGGCCAACAATGTGCCGCAACCACATATAGCGATCGTAACAATAAATTCATACTGTTACTCCAATACACTATACACATTATATGCATATAGTACAATTGTAACTTTATTGCTGGTAGTCCCTTTACATGATTGAATTATACCACCCTTGGCCAGAGGGCTTTTATAACAAAAGGGACGGTGTAAGCAAGGAAATAACCCTACTTCCAGGATTCAAGCTGTGACCCCCAGAAATAAAGTAAAATTAATTTGTTAACTGATTAAAAACAAGGGAAAGTATTAGAAAAAGTGCCAACAAGTATTGTCAAGAGGTAATACAATTTTGTGCTGAAGATTCAGCCCTGAATGACACAGAATATTTTAGTAATCCACAAAGGCACTGACATTTAGGCCTACACTAGAGTACATCAAATTACCGATGTAAGTAATCCTGTCATTTCCAGACATAAACTTTATTTTTTTTTAGCTAATCCGACAGTTTAACACAACAAACCATTCCATTTTTTCTATTCAAATGTTTATTCTGACGCTTCAGCCTTATCCTTTATATGAAGCTTGGCCGAATAACGATGGCGGAAATTCTGCTCAATAATGATTTTCAGCATATTGCAACAGTTCTATATCACAAATTGTGTATCTTCTTTTTGATGGCTACATGTGAATTTAGTTTAAAGCTATTATATTAATATGAATACAATGAAATTCGTTTGTTTGTTTGCCGTACTTACAGTTATCTCACTCATGTTACGGGGTGTCAACCCACTTGGTGTAGGAAACCTGCACCATTGACTCCACTGGCAGGACATTCAGACAAAAAGATCGGCGAAAATAATGAGCTGCATCATTTCATATATCAATTAGATGATGCGTCACTTGAATAGGATTTCTAAGGCACCAAAAACCCACATTCTGTGCCTCCTTTAAAACCCACATTCTGTGCCTCATTTAAAACCCACATTCTGTGCCTCATTTAAAATCCACATTCTGTGCCTCATTTAAAATCCACATTCTGTGCCTCATTTGAAATATTTACCTTACTTGTATATCATGATAAATCATTTTATCATTGCCGATTTTAAAATTGGAAAATAACTCATGTTAGAAGGCTCCAACTACTTTATTAAGTAATTGGATCTCGCACAGCAATAATTCTATTTCGTCAATTAACATCAATAAGGTTTACATTGGTATAACAATTAGAACAAGGGAGAAAACTCTGTAAATTGTACTCCAAGGAAGCTGCATTTAATGCAATGGGGTACCTACAGAAGATAGGATACTTTTGAACGGTTTAAATATTTCTTTTTTATGAACTGATTAATCGTTTTATCATTAAGTAAAAAAATTTAAATGTTAAGCACGCTCCAAATAATTGAATATTTAGGACTCCTCAATAATTCCATGAGATAAAGAATATGCCTTAATTTCGTCCTTTTACGTTATAAGGTTTACAGCTATTATATTTGTATAACGCTTCGGAAAAGGGAGTGGCTAAGACGCTTTACTTCGACATTTCATTTCATTTATTCACCAGATATACATATACAAGTACATAATAAGTAAATCAAAGGCACCTAAGATTATTATTGAGTCCAAAATTTTTTTTTTTTTACCTTGTCATGTTATTGACATATCCTGCTTAGATACGCTTTAAAGGACAAGAGCTCTTCTTAGCATAGTGTAAATACCAATCTCTGTCCAGAGCTTCCGGTCCACCGAGATGGCATTCCTCGTGCAAACTTTGCGCAGTTGAAAGAATTTACCCTCAATAAACATTTTACATACTAAAAAGAGTGACTGATATAAATTTTTTAAAATATTATTGTTTATATCTGGAGATGTGAATAACATAATGTGTGTAAAACTTTGAAACGTTGATAGAGACTGGAGCGAGCGAAAGGACCGAAAGCTGTTGTTGAGGTTGTGTAAATCCGTCAAATTTCAACTTAATCGTCTTCACAAACTCATGGCAATGCATCATACCTCCAAATTGTTTCGTTATTCAGCTATAAGACATAGTGCTAACGGTAAAAAAAACAAACCCTGAGATGTGTTCAGATATACCTACGGACGGACATACAATAACATATTGGCTGAGGACAAAAATCGAATACAAAACGCCTTCGTTATTTGTGAACCAAAACAGTTGTCTCAAGAAAGTAAGTTATGCATGCTTCTCGCTGCTTTTGATAATGTACCATCATTTTAAGTGGAGTGGATCCCGAGGCCGTGACTTAGTGGTACGTCTGTCAGACTACTGATCCTCCATTGATGTACCGTTGAGTGTACCGAGTCCAGCTCAGCAGAATCCGTCGTTATATTAGTGAAATTCCCTTGAGTACGACCCAACGAATCAAGCAAACAGACCAAGTAGAGTGGAGATTCAATTTCTGTTTTTGGATGGGAAAGGTCGCATAAGCAACAGCCCTAGACAACTTGACTTCGTGTCGGATCGCAGAGATACTTGACAGGATGAACCTCAATGATCTCACCATCAAACGTGAACATAAATCA
This sequence comes from Mopalia vespertina, assembly GCA_030265115.1. NCBI lineage: Eukaryota > Metazoa > Mollusca > Polyplacophora > Chitonida > Mopaliidae > Mopalia > Mopalia vespertina. The sequence goes on along the minus strand of JAQQZZ010135779.1, from coordinate 7,596 downwards.
GGCCAAACCTTTAAGCGATAGGCTTACGAAGTCAAACGACAATTGGATAAGAAAATACAAAACATTTGCTTTCTACTCACTGAACAGATATTATTTTTTTTTAAATAATTCACCAAAGTTGAAGATAAATACCTCGCCCCAAGATTTTTCAAGGCGCAGACATATTGTCGTTTTCCATTTGAAGAAACCGCTCGAACTTCTTCGAGTTGGGTTCGGAGATTTCCGTGATGGCGCGAGTTGGGCCGGTAATTTGTCAATTGCACCATTTAGACTTACAGACGTGACATGTATGTCAGCTACACTGCCCCTACACATGACTGTTGATGAGAGATTTTTTCTAATTTCAATCATATTTATGTGACAATCGTCCATACGGAATTAAAATGCCTCAGGCTGCGGCATTTGGTTGTACCGAATTTACATCTAACCCGGATCATGAAGATATAAAGAGAAGGAGGCACAACGGTCGTCGAGGAGCCTCTTCCGAGAATGTTGGTTGAGCCAAGGGAGATAACTCCTGATGTCACTATAGCATTCCATATCAAATCTCGTCAACTCTCTCGAGAGTCCACTGTGCACAAAGTATCACCGGCAGACACCGACACCACCCGATGACAGCACTAGGGTCAACCCTTCGCACTTAAGTAACTCTTTCTTATTATGGAATAGCAAATGCTAGTCCAAACGCGCGAATGCACATCGCGCAAAGCATCACGGAAAGACAGCCCACCTTCCACAACCTTAAAAGCCTCTCCTCCCCAAAAGTCAGTCATTGACTTGTATATTATGTAACTGCCAGAATTCCTAAACATGCAGACGACACACTTGTCATGCACTCCGGTGACCCCTCACGATATCACCAGGTACAACTTGTGACGTCACACACTTTTCATGCACCCCGGTGAGCCCTCCCGACGCCATTCTCAACCTGTGACGTCACAAACTTTTAGGTCCTCAGTCCTACAAGTGCAGTGATTCGGACGATCTACTCACAGCGCCCTCTCTATCATTACGCCTATCACCGCGCATTTCCATAAAGTTTGATCCATAAATGCGTAACATGGATCAAAATACAGAATGATGATTTGAACAGCAGATTGTAACCAAGACTTCATTAAATGTCAAAACTACCCCAAAAAGTGTACATCCCAGTCAAGACCAATCGTATTCTCGCGAGAGTTTCTATAGTGGACGAGACTAAGACAACTCTCGTACGCTTTGCCAGGCCATCGCGCATTAATTTCCGCCAATATTTGGGGCGATGTATGCCACAGCCCAGCAAATAAAAGAAGTGCAAAACAAGATGGCCAAGGTGTATCTTAGAGTCAATGTCTCGACGTAGGAAGTAGAATCGACTATATTTTAGAATGAGATATGGGTTATGCACATAAAAGGGGTTATCACAGATATGGGTTAAGCACATATAAGGGGTAATCACAGATATGGGTTAAGAACATAAAAGGGCAATCGCAGATATGGGTTAAGCACATAAAAGGGGTAAGCAAAGATATGGGTTAAGCACTGATATGACATAAGCACCGATATGGGGTAAGTGCTTATATGCATGGAATGTAGAATCATTTACAGATAACACTTCATGGAATACATTGTGCAAGAAAAATTGGTTTTACGCAAACAACGATTTATTTGAAATACTGTTTATGTTAACGGCCGCTGATGGTGTAAGCTTACTGCGTGTTGCCCTTATTTGATCTGTTTTTGTCCCTAGGATTGGAAATTTGCACACTGTTTTCTATATCGCTGGATATCTTCAGTCCGGTGGTCAACTTCTGTAACCATTGATTGGCACGCCATCGTGGGATGGTACCCAAAATCAATTTCTGACTTAAGCTAAAATATAGAGGAAAGAAGTTACATATTTGTTTAAATGTCTCCCAGTTATTTTGATTTTGTGGATGGCCTTTCATTAAGAAAGTTGGCGTATTTCAGTATCCACTATCCCCAGATACCTGTGGCCCTTCTATGCCTGTTGGTTAATCCGGCCCTGCCTCTTCCTGTGTGATTCATTTTAAGAAATGACTTTCTATTACTTTTATAGTATACTACGTTTCTATCCCATTCTAGATTTTGTTTTCAAGTATTCTATACTAACTTTCAGCCGCACTTTGTTTCGAGTTAACGTCTAATTTTCGTCTCTATGGCTTGTAGGCCTATGCTTCGAAATAATCATCTAGGTAGGCCTTTACCATACATCGACAATTGCAAGTCATAGAGTTTTTAATACGAGAATTAGGCCAATATTCAGAACAATTGCGTGTGTCGAAACGTATAACCCAAATTGTTGTTGTTGTTGTATAGTTATATTGGTCTCTTCCAGTTCCTCAATGAACTGATTTAAACCACAACTGGACTGAGTTTATAGTATTATAAGTACATTTTAGTATCCTCAATGATAATTAGGTAAAAAGAAAATAAATAAATTATAATCTTCCGGATGTTACGATAAATAGTGTATTACCCAAACTCGGCCTGTTTCGCCTTTATATTTTTAATAGCTAATGCTTTTATAAGACCGTTGATTTGAAAACCAAGAAACTCTAGTAATATTTATCGTATGATTCGTATCACACGTGTATTAGATGTGATCTAGCAAGAGCATATATGTATTACGATAAAAGTCACTAGAATCACACTGTGGGCTGTGATATCTTCCTGACGTAACAACTATGTGATAATATCACCAGAGAAATCACGATACGATAATCCATTGTCGGATTATCGAGGGTGATGTGTGTTAAATTCGAATGTTAAATTGAATGTGATATAATTATATTCCTGTAATATTTGGAAACATTTTGTTGATCACCTTGTATAGAAATCCTAATAAATGATGTTCAAACAAATAGTCTTTGTTTTGATTTAATTCGTTTGTTTGATTGGGGAATAACGCCGTACTTAAGGTCATTTCACTCATATGACAACCGGCTTGGCCAATGGGTGAAGGCCATGTAACCACCCTTGACGCCACTCACAACGAAGACAAGACAGAATACAATGACGTCACGAACAGATTGGTGTCCTTCTTACCACTTAACCTTAGGGTCTTTTTTTTTCGAGATATTATCGAAACTGTCACTTACAACTGGGGAGATAATTACCGGAAAGAAGTCAATAACGCCTTAATATTTACACGTATCATTAATTGATCTCATTAGCCTGATCAATATCTGATGGTGTGTGTTATCGTGTAAGGTAAACACCGCCTATTATCAAAGCACTTCATAAACGGCTGTTTTTGACATAAGAATATTTGACCAGATAATGGGTGTTCAGCAATTAAACCCATATTTGACCAGAAAAACTAGAATTAGAATTAATGGTCTAATAGTATGTTTGTCCATATCAAATGTGATCCTCGCCTGGCGCTAACTAGTCCTTGATGTCAGAAAAACACGACATTGATGTCCGTGTTAAGGGGAAATTCAAACGGAAATGTCTTAATTTCGCGCATGTCATCTGGACGTGTTCGATTTCCTGTTCGATTTCAGCTCTCTGGCTTAGCACAGTATGTTTCAAGCATCGTCACACTGCTTTAACGTAGCAATAGAGGAGCTAGATTTTCCAAGAGAACCAAAATTTTTACCGTTTATGGTTGTGTTACGGTATCTGTTTACTGTTAGCGTATTTCGCCCTGATAAAAGTTAAACGCTTTTAATAACAACGTTTCTAACCGATCAATCAATAAATCAATAAACCTGTCAATCAAGCGACCAACCAATCAGTCCATCTATTGATCTGTAATTCCGTAAATCAGTCAGCCGCATTGGTTCAAAATAGAACGTTCCGAAGACATAAAACCAGTGAGCAAACACTGGTTCTTCTCATCTGGGATAGAGTGGGAGGAAACAAAGAGCGGTCCCGTCAATCACAACCAGGTGTTGTTTTCTGCTACTGCATGGTGGACCAATACGCTTCACTGAGACTGGCATCGTTTTTTTAATGCCGAATCGACCAAATCATCACGATTCTTGCAGAACGAATGTGGTTGATCAGTTGTTTGTCCGTGATATGCTCTACACTTATACATTAATCACTTACAATCATTGCATGTATTTAAGTGTACTGATTGACAATATGGATAATCAATACAATGATTACCATAAAAAATCTCAATCATTACCATACAAATCTCAATCATTACCATAAAAATCACAATCATTACCATAAAAATCTCAATCGTTACCATAAAAATCTCAATCATTACCATAACAATCAAATTTATAACCATGAAAATCTCAATCATTACCATAAAAATCTCAATCATTACCATAACAATCACATTTATAACCATGAAAATCTCAATCATTACCATAAAAATCTCAATCATTACCATATAATTCAAAACAATGATTACCATATAACTCAAGTCATTGCCATGATAATCCTAACATCCGTTACCATAATTAGCTCAGGAAAATACTCTTTCAAAAGACTTAACACTGACGGAATGACGAATATCCTGTCACTATCAAATGGTAATAATAAGGTGACACGATTATACATTTTTCATTCCCAATTATTTTTTTAATTTCTGCCTGAGTAGAAATAATCTAAACAACTCGAGTTTGTATTTTCACCTCAAAATTTTAACTTAAGTAAAAATTACCTTAACTGGAGATGAAATTATTTCTACTGAAGTTGAATTTTTTAAAACCAGTTGAAATTATTTCTATAGAGGAGAAAATTTTTAGTGAAGTTTAAATTAGTTTACTGAGGTTGAAATATTATAATTTGAGTTGAAATTATAAACGCTTAAGTTAAAATATTTTAAGTTGAGTTGGAATCGTATCAACTCGAGTAAAAATATTTAAATTCGAGTTTTGAAAGTATTTCCCCTTTAAACAATTAGAGAAAGCCAAATTGTTTTGGAATTATCGCTTTCAACTCAATTTCTCTTTCAATGCAATTCACGTTCTGGGCAATGATTTTGTGACCTCAGCCAGTTCTGTCTTCCTCAAAAAGGCGGAATCGAGCGAGTGTCTTTCTAAACATAAGACATTATCGACAGAAGGGAACAAAAACGAATCCTGAAAAAAAAATTAGAAATCATCCATGACGCCGCCACAGTAGGTCGCATAAATGCTAAGGCTCCGTAAGTTGGAATACGATTGGTCAATAATATCCCATCACTTCGTAATCAAAGCCGTGAAAGTGACATGCAAATTAAAAACTATGCTGTTCAAGAACTCGTTTGAACGATTTGTTATTTCGTTTAAAAATGTTATTATCCTGCTTGAAAGCCTTATTGAGTCGTTTGAACGGCTTTTTAACTATTTTGACGAGTTATTCAACCAAATAAATAACAGCATTTTGCCAACATATTTTCCATGTGGTAAAGCATGCATGTGTTTACTTCGTTATTATTTGAGGCAATATATATTTTGAATAAATGAAGAGAGAAAAATTTGCTTCCCTCCACCGGGTTTCGAACCTATATATGCATCTGTATGAGTATACCAGGAAAGCCATTGATCTTTGTGAAACATATGTAAATAATGCCTGCTCCAGTAAGAAACTCGGTGATTTGTAGTTATTGAGCATAGCTCTTCTTCCTTTTCTTTTTTTTTTCTATTTTTTTTTTTACATTTTCCTTTCAGGTTTCTGGCTCCATACATCACTGTTCATTTGACTAAAATACTTTAACTTTTAATGCGTCCGATATGTGACTATTCCAACATGGTGGCGCTGACGTCACACACACAGAAATCCGAGAGTGTTATGTGGTTTATCATGGAATCCGATGAACGTCGACAAGGATATCCGAAATGCTTCCGCCATGCGACATGTGTTCAGTCCCTGGTCGGTACTACATCCGTAGTTGGTTCATCTCTATACCAGTGAACTGTCAGACAACCCTGCGATCACATGGTTGATGCTGCTCCATTAGCTTATTGTAGTCGGTTGTTTCCTGGGGGGTAGAGCTAATTGAATTATTCGGTATTGCCGAGGCGGTACATTACTGTACGGTTGCCAAAGAGACGCCTCACATCTTTATATCAACACTTTCGAAAAGACTCTTATTTCTAAGAACTTTTAATTAAGCTCAAATGATTTCGCAACGGCAATATACCTGTTCCCAGGGCCGCCAATCGAATTTTGGGGCCCTTGGACAAAAGGAAACTTGGCCCCCACCCCATCAAGGGCCCTATGAAAGGCATAAGTGGGCCCAATCCAGATACCTTGGACTACTCATGGGCCCCGGTACCCATAATCAGTTTTTGTTCAATTTAAGAAAAATGGTCTGTAGGCTAAATAAAGGACATTTTGCTTGCCTTCACTGGGATTCGAACTTGGGCCTATCGTCAGCAGGCGAGTTATATGTGGCAAGATTTACATATGTCAAAAATAAGAGCATTTTAAAGACGTAAAAACAATAGATTATGATTTATTAAGAAAAAAGATCAGGTTCGTATACGACAGCGGGACTAATTTTGAGGTAAACATTATAATGGTAAAAAGACTTAATTGGTCTCCGGTTTGTTAAATTACCCGTTTTGGGGATTTTTCCCCTTTTTTTTTAAATAACTAAAAGTGGTCCATCGCACTTTTTTTTAGATCAACGACAAAGTAGGAATGTTATTGAAACAATAAAAAACAATTAAGCAATCTATCCCAATTACCGCTATCATTATAACTTTAACTGTGTTAAATGTTGTCTTCTGTTGGAAAATAAATGTTCCTCTAATGTAGATATACAATGCTAGGTTTTTATGGACCTTGTGACATCCCGACGGAGGGTCTGATGCTGTCGAAGCAAACCATATCTCAAAAACATAGCGATACACATTAACCAGATAGTTAAACATATATATTCATTTTGTCAAGATTTCTCCTAAGCTTCTTTTATAGGTTATTGGTATTGTTCTAGAGTAAAGCCAACAGTAATAGGTACTTTAGAAAAGATGGGAGATTTTCAAATACCATTTAATAGGCATTAAGAAGTGAATGTTGGTTGGAAACTCCCACGAGATAAATCCAAAGGGTAATGGCGTTACACTTAAGAGACACCACCGGACTCCATTTGTTAAACAGCCGTGGGTCAAATCGCTTAGAGAAGACTATTGAACTTCTTCGTGGTGTTAATGTATAGAAAGAGCCTGCGAGAGTCCACGGTTTTATCAGCATGATAATAAGGTTAATGCGTTTAGCCATTAGTGACATCTGTATACAGGTGAATGGTGAAGAGTACGGCGACAGATGGTGGATAAACAACCATTAATTGTATATAGCTATCAGTTTTTATCCATCAAGGCATAGAGGTGCTGTTTAAGAAACACATTAGCATACCCCAGATATTATACATGACACTCACTGAAGGGTCGTCATCAATGCAATAGATTCGTATCAAAAGTTTGTGTAAATACTCGTGACTAATTAACTATATTTCCAATTAAATTTACAGAAGACGTTACATCGTGGCACTTCTTCTGTCACTAACGGCTTAATGGTTGTTTGTCAAAGCAATGTTCTGCTCTGCAATAAAATGCATATATACTAGTGGAAAAAAGTAACTGTGCATCACAGAAAATGGGACAAAACAAAAGATGTTTGAAAAGTTATAAACCTAACCGTCAA
>JAQQZZ010135768.1:0-13472 GCA_030265115.1 Mopalia vespertina | reverse complement strand
TCACAGGATCGAGTCCGTCTGTCGACCCTCAGGTATATGAGTGAGTCACAAGATGTGGCTCCGGCAATCGCGGGGGTTGTTTTTACGAAGTTTCCTCCCGGTTTTCCACCGTAATAAGGCAAGGAGCAGTGTGAAGTGGAGAATCCGTCGTCATATAAGTGAAATATCCTTGAGTACGACGTTAAACCCTAATCAAACAAACAAACAAACAAACAATATTTTCATCTGACACAACATATTTTAACACATGTTTTCAACAGTTGAAAGGTGGTTTTTGTCTAATTGATATTCAATAAAGGGATAAAAATCGATTGAAAAAAGTGAAAAATGTAATGCATTTGATTGGACAGAAATTTGATGATGGAGGCGTACAGCGAAGAAGTCATAGTGCTATCCCCATGCAGCTACATTACAACTTCCATTTGAGTGAAAAGTGCCCCTAGCAAGAAGATCTTAAAAAGCGTTATTTCTTTTAATTGAAACATAATTGTTTGTTATAATTTAACACAATTAGCTTTTATTTATTCAATACCACAATTCCACAAATGACCACTACAGATCCAGAACTTAACAGTTGTTCCCTTGCAAGGGTCTATATGGCATCCCATGAAGGCGTATGTTGAGTTTACTGAAATTATTCAAGTTCTAGCCTCAAAGCATTTTTGATGACTGCTTACATGTGTGCTGCTCCAAAAAACGGCATTTCTAAATACTGTATTCTTAAAATCTCTGTAATATTCTGGTGATCATTAAACTCATTTGATTAAAACCTCATTAATATAGGGTAAAGTCGTCTTGGTCATTAACCAGGGCCACTGATTTTCGGTAAACTATCGCAAATTATATTTATACAGTCATCTTTAGGCAAATTATAACTGTATAAATACACAGGAACAATGTTTTGATGTCATCAACTGCAGATTGATGCAATTCTTTGTAGACTGTCACTAACTGACTAATTTAATTTGTGTCAATTCAATTTTTTTTTTTCAATTTATGTTGACCCACAAAACACATTGACACATTTTTAAAGAGCTGAATTTTTTCAGCCTCATGACTTCCTGGGAAGAACGTTGCAAGTTTATTAATCAAAATCATGTTCTAACTCCTGTTTCCAGATAATTCTAGCTCAAGTGACGATGAGAAGCCGGTCAGCACTGAAGCCACCCCATCTTTAGTGGGAGCTTCTAACACTGGAGTTTCTACAGCCCGAGAGGACAGTCCCCTGTCTGAAATATCAGATGCCAGTTTGCTGGATGATACATCATCCACAGGTAGCAGTGCGGAGATTGTGGATGGAGATGTTGGACAAGGCGGATCAACGGATGAAGTAGAATCAGATGTGGAGATTATTCAACATGATAGTCAAGAAATTTCATCGGAGTCAGTTTACAAGGCTGACTCACACTCTGACTCACATCAAACCCCTGAATACTCAGCCAAAATTGAGTCAGACTTTTCGGTCAATACCTCCTCTAATTCTCCCCCCTCTACATCTAATGGGAATCAAAGTGACCAAATTGAAAGGGAAATTCCTGTAAATCACGGTACAAGTTCTTTTCCAATGGAAGTCCCAATTATCCCAGTCAGGTAGGCTTATAAAGCATTACGTGTAAAACAAATGATTATCTTTATATTTTCATGGACTTGTTTCTTTAACAATACATATTTTAAAATACTGTACAATGCCCAGGATGTGCTGTTGATATCTAGTTCACAATAGCTTCCCAAATGACTATCCTTAAGAAAAGTAGACTTATATGTCAGTGATCGGTCTTCATCAAGAAGTGTGTATAGCTTACATTACATTGGTTACCATGACAAGATAATGCATTCAGACCCTTAGGGATACAAAGGTATTTAAATTGAATAGGTATATTCAAACCATTTCAGAAGCATCACATGTATGTGACTAGGCTTTTCAATGAGACCTTTTGCCATATAACTATTAAACTACTTTTTTTCCCCCTCATTTATATTTATACCAAAATGCATGTTTTGCTTGCTCAGATCAGATTGATTTCATGCTGTATTATTTGTGGTGAATGATGAAACTAAATCTAGTATATTGTTCACACTGTTGTAGTTCGGAAAATACAGATGAAATTATTTTTGTTCTTCGACCCAGATTGGAATCAGCAAGTGATTCAGGTACATTTAAACAACTATTTCCAGCCTTTACTCAACCTCTGCCAGAATTTTTTTTTTAAATTTACAGACACCATCTTAAATTCTTCATGAGTATTGGGTCAGCATTTATCATATGAATCTCTGATAGCAGCCATTCGGTTCATTGTGACCGATAGGTCAGAGGTCAAAAGCCATGGACTCTGCCAAAAATACCACTTTGACTGATGAATTCATAGCTATGTAATAATTAAATGATTTTTTAATTTATGAAGAAGTTTTCATATTTTATTTGAATTTTAATTTCAGCATGTTCTGTAAGTTATTGTGCAAAAGAGACTATTTCGCAGAACAATATTTTTTGTCAAACTAATTTTAAGCTGTTCACATATGTGCATTGGAAGTGACAGCATAGCGGAAATCAACTTTGATTGGAAAGATAGATATTGTCCTTTTCTGTAGAGAACAGTTTAAGGAGATTTCGAAACAAATTTAGGTGGCTGAAATTAACTTTCTAAACGATGCAACAAATTATTCTGGGGATAATGCTAGTAAATATTTAAATGTTTTTCAGATTCTGATTTTTCCAACCTTGAGTCTCACTCTAGCCCTGAGCAGTCTGAACCAGATGAAATTCCCCACGAGAGTGAAGAGGAGTTGGTGTCCTCCGTCAGCGATGGGTTCCGCTTTGTGGCAGACCAGCAACATCGTAAGTGCTGCAGTTTCTCAATCACTAGATAGAGATTATAACTGAAACACAGGTGCGTTGGGCAATTTATGTACTTCTTGCCCAGAGTGCCGTGTGACTCTAGGGTAGTTATGCGATCTTTACTGGACACGATGGCACATTTGAGTTCCAACAGAGTAAAACATGTCACATTTTATGTATGTGTTTCCATATGGTATTTTCATAAAAGTTACAATTTTATGGCCTTATTTTGTCTATATAATAGTCTTAGTGTCTTGACATCAGTTTATTCAGGGAAAAAAATTGGATGGGTTTAATCAAGATTGTTATCACAAAATGTACTCAACTAAGATGATGCCCCAAATAAATTGGCACTCGTATTAAAAGACTGTGCCTTGGTGTGGCCATGGGCAAATACAAAACAGTGCTTGGTTACTACATAACTTTTATTCTTTCAACAGAACAAGATATTCAACAAGAAGATATCCAAGACAATGTCCATTTGCATGATGAAGTTATCATTAATCAGGAAAATGAGGCAGTTGCTTTCCCTCCTGTCATGGAGGTTGTCGGTGGTCCTGCTGAAGGTCAAGGTGACCAAGGTCATGAAGAAGGCCAAGGTCATGAAGAAAATCAAGGTCATGAAGATGTTGAAAACCAAGACATTGTAGGTAATGTTCATGGAGTAGGTCAAGGCCCTGCTGACAATTTTGCCCACCAAGGTCATGATGAAGATCAAGGTCATGTAGGATATATTGTTCATCAAGGTCATGATGACAGGATTGGGGATGATGATGATGTAAATGAAGATGATGTTGATACAGCCACCGAATCTGGAGCTGAAGATGATCGTATAGAATCTGATCAGAGTGACGGAGTGCCTGCTGATGAGGACACAGATCTGTCCTTCTCTACTGTGGGCTTGGAAAATATCTCCCTTCATGAGGCTAACCTGAGTCGCCAGTATGTTCACAAACCTAACAAGTACCTAAGTGGAACTCTGAGCCTAATGGTCATCATGGCAGGCTGGATGGCTCTGGGTCTAGGAATCGGTCACTCTTTAGGTTAGTGCTGCCATTTCACCTCGGAAACATGCATGTTATGTGAATCACTGAAGGGAGCTTCCTGTAGCCCAGGTGCTCTCCAGACTGTGGGGCAACAGGATATCAAAATGAAAATGTGATTAAATTGATCTTGCATGATAGCTTTTGTTTCGTGTCATTTGATTGTACGGCCTTGCCATTCCTGGTAGAATTCCTTACCTATAGAGTTGACACATTGTCATAACTATGAACCTTAAGCACAGCATATGATAAAACCCCAATCAGACAAAAATACTATTGTAAAATTGCAATTCAAAACTTGTTTTCGTCTGAGCTTCTTCAAATTTGATCCTAACATTATCAAATGACATTTCTGCCTTGTATAAAACTTTTGGTTTGTTTGATGGACTTAAACAAGGTTATAATTCTATAATAGACCATTGTGGTGAGTTTCTTTAGTAATAAACGGTTTATTTTGTTTTTTTGATAACCAACAATCTGTTGAATTTCTTTGATAATAAATCAATATGTTGAGTTTCTTAGATAATACAGTATATTTCTTTGCTAATAAACAGATACATTTTGTTCATTTTCAAATTAAACAACATGTATGCATTTAGTGTCCTTGTCATACTCACTTTACACTATTTTGCTTGGCATATAACCGTAAAATGTCATAAGGAAGCTATGTTTATATTTGTTCCTGTTTTAGGTTCAACTCGGCCCAGCGTTTATTTGACTTCCATCACCCATGCGAACAAGATTCTGGAAGTCCAGGACAATCTCTACCTGTGCCTGAGAAGAAAAACGGATATTCTAAGTACTCTAGCCAGAGAGGTAAAGTTATCTTTGTCTTGTCAAATTTATCTGTCCTGTAACAATGCATCATAATTCCAAATTTTGGCATTCAGAGTTGTTATGTTCTCCAGGTATAGTGTAGACGACAAAAACGATAAACAGAAGGAGGTGACAATAATTGACCTAGAGGTAGAAGGCAACACTGTAATCATTACATGGAGTACAAATTGACAATACTTGAAACCAGACTGATCCAGGCTTAAAAGCTTAAGAAGTAATTTGTTTCTAAACTTTTAGTAAGATAACAGGGGTATTAAAAGCTCCATTTTAAGGGCTGCTTAGCTGCCTGGGGCCGGTTGATCGAAAGACTATTGCCAACTCCTGATTAAATCGGTAATAGTGGATCATGGGATCAACCTTCAACATGGTGTGATGTCATCTTATAGAGGATTTAATTTAATAGCACTTCAAGCAACCGACCCCTGTAGATCAAATAAAAAGGGAATTTGATTTAAAATATTCAATAATACACAGATAAATATTTAACACCCAAGAATACATATGAATTTCAAAAGAAAATTTATCAATAAGGAGTAAGTATTCAATTTTGTGTGTTTATGGTTGTACTTCATTGTCTCCTGGAGCAATGACTAGTTGGGCCAGTGCGCTTTGATAGAGACAGGAATAAGAATAGACAAATAGACTTCACTGATAGTTGTGGGTGGTTGGAGGGAGCTTCATGTTGCTCTGGTGCTCTCAGAGCTAAAGGGGAACAGGAAGAAAAGATCTGTTTGTGGTGTCTGTATTGCATCCTGTATTTGTCCCGTCTTGTCTTTGTTTGTTGCCAGTGGTGTCGAGGGTAGTTTCCTTCACCCATTGGACTGACTCGTCGTCATATAAGTGAAATACCCTTGAGTGCGACGTTAAACCCCAATCAAACAAACAATCACTGATAGTCTGTTGTAGGATTGAACGAACCACATACATGCTTTTTAGCATTATGAAGCACACAAAATTATGTTGAGATCAGGTCCGACAATAATTTGACAATTGTTTATGTTACAATTTGCCACACAATGCCCTATTTTTCGATGGTTTGTGTCCCGATATATCATAATAGCTTGTAGAGTGACATTGAGGGTCTTTCTACCACTGGGCTCAATGCCATCATTAAGTGAAGTAACCTTATGGCGTAAAACCCCATTGAAATCAATACATAAATAAGTATATTGTGTTATTTTATTTTTTTCAGAGAGAAGATTGGGAAGAAGATGAAGATGAATTGAACCAGTTAGTAGACAACCAGAAGAAAGCCATTGAAAAGCTCAAACTAAATGTCGAGAATTTGAAAGTCAAGGTGAACGATCTTGAGCAACAACGAGCTGACCTCACTACAGAAAATTCGAGATTGAAATACAACGAACATCCAGCTAACCAGAATAGTATTGACATTCCACAAGTCTCGAAAAATGGTGTGAGTGAAGAGATTTTGAATACCAATAAAGAAATTGACATGGCAGTGTCCACTCAAAAGCAGGAAGTTGCGATTGAATCAGACAAAAACGCCAGTGAGTCAGATATTAATGATTTTGATTCATCAGATGACTCGGAGCCAAATTCAACTCTAGAATGGGAAAATCAAACCGAGAAGCTCCGTGAAGAATTAACCGTTGCCAAAGATCAGGCGAACATGTGGCAATTGTTATACCTTCAAGAACGTCAGCGTAAAGTTCCTGCGTCAAATACCACGCCAGATGTGATGTCCTGCCTCAGTTTATTTTCTCCAAAAATAAATTTCACTGAAGTTGTGGAAATCCTCAACAAGACCATAACATTAGGAATCCAAAATCTTCCAAATATCACGAACATCAAGTCTTTCATTAACAAAACTTTGGACACTGAAAAGCTGTATGTTGTCTCAGAAATGCAAGCGATTTTGGAGGAAGTGACAAATTTGTGGCTGAAGTGGAGGAAAAACAGCATTAATCCTAATGAAGAATCCAAGTCAGAAAGTGAGAAGACAAGGAAGCAGAGGAGTCGAGTGGGACCTGGATGGAAACAAAATCTGCATGATTTCTTAAACAAAACTCAAGAATCTGTATCACGTGTCAGTCAAGAAATTAAAAAACACTGGAAAATGGTGAGGAATGTTTCCAGAGATTTTCTGAAGAAGCCATCAGAAGACACAGAAAGTTGGCATTCAAATGTCATAGACAAAGTTTCAAAAATGGCCTCCATTGTCAAAGATATAAAGAACCAAGCTAAAAACTGGTTTAAAAACAGGAGATCTAAGAAACAGGCTAAAATGTGCAAAGGACAAACGAAGGTTTTCTGTACATCTCTCTTGCAGTCTTTAGACCAAGTAAGACAGTTTGGAAACTATAAGTATGAGGTTTTTGCTAAAGGTGCCTCCAGTGGTATGGTGGAGAAATTTGAGAATCTTTTACAACAAATCCGTTATAATGAGAATACAAAAACTGTAGCTCAACTGCAGTGTCAGATAACATTTTGGAGATGGAATGTTGGCATCAGAACTCAAGAAGTCCCATTAAAGAAATGTGCAAAGTTTTTGTTGAAGTGGCAGGTAAAACGAATGAAGAAATTTGGAAACTATCCTCCAAACTTTGATGAAAATGAATTATCAAAGAAAAGCGATGACCACGATGCAGGAGCACATAGAAAAAATATTAATGCGAACACATACCAGAATCCTCAAAATAATGGCAATGGTGGAATGTTTGGAAGCAATAAGCGACGTAAAGACAAAGTTCCAAATGTAAATCGAAGAAGAAAAATCAAACAAGAACATTCACTCACAGGACAGAAGGAGGATAGAAAAAAAAAGCATTGGACCCAAAGGCATGAAGTGAAATCGGAGCATAGACAGGCTTCTAGAGATAGACACGGTCAAAATGATGGACATAGGCATGGTCACGGTTTTGGTCTCAGACATGGTCATGGTTTTAAACACAAGCATGGTCATGGTTTTGGACACAAGCATCGTCATGATTTTGGACAAAAGCATGGTCATGATTTTGGACACAAACAGCATCGTCTTGGACACAATCGTGATCATGGTTTTGGACACAAGCATGATCATGGTTTTGGACACAAACATGGTCACGGTTTTGGTAACAAGCATAGTCATGGGATTAGACATGGTCATGGTTTTGGACACACGCATGATCATGTTATTGGACAAATGCCTGGTGATGTTTTTGAACACAATTACCACCATGTTAATCCAAATAAAAGTAGTTTCCAAAATGAAATGAAGGCTAACAGGACAGAAGGTCATAGCAGCAACAATCATCCACATGAAGGACGGCTTCACAGTGAAGATTCATGGTATGTCCGTAAAATGGAAGAAGAAGAAAAACACAGAGAGGAAAATTTCCCTGAGAAAGATCCTAACGAGAATTGGTTATTCGCTCGTGCAGAAGAACGTGACTTTCAGCGGGGTCGTCCTGATAATTGGTACTTTCGGAGAGGCGACGGAAAAAGGCGGTCAAAATACTGTATCACTAAAAAGGCTTACGAGAAATTACAGCCAGACGACACCAGTGGTGATTACTCAAATCATGATGATCAGTACGATGATAATGATTACTGGTTCTGTAACTTCCTGGTTTGTTATTAAATTGGATGTCTATTGCCTAGTACATCCATTGACCAGCTTTCAATTAAAAGAAAACAATACACAAACAATTTCCGCAAGATACAATTTCCAAACATAAGAAATTTCAAATTTTTCGTAAATTTATAATAGAACAGTAATTACATAAAAAATAAAATTGACATCTAAACACCTTTGAAATACCTCTGAAAGGTGGCCTTTTTTATAATATTCCAAATTTTATGATAAATATGACGTGCTTTTCATACTTGTGTTTATAATTGTATTAATCAGGATATATTTAATCCAAGATAAAAATGATGTGTTTAACATGTGATTGGGTGTCATGAAAAGACAGACCAGAGTTTGTGGTGTGTGTTTTCTAGGTCTGTGTTTTGCAAATAACCAACAGGTATGACCAGAAAATAGAGCTCTTGGTGATATAATTTATAGAATGTTGGTAGGAATTCTAATGTGTCTATTTCGATTTTAATATCACAGCCGTGTATAAAAATATATATTAAATTTTCGAGAGCAGTGAGATAATTAATCCGTTTTAATTAGTGCACATATAAATCTGTTGGGTGTCTGTGAGATAGGGTGACTTTAGGGTAATCATTAAGTCATCTATATCTAAGGGTGTCATATTTTGAAATATTGTAACAGTTTAGTTTATTTTAAACGCTTTTTCCAGCCTTTTTAATTAACTTTTAGAATCTGTACAACTATTTTAAAGCTTTACTAATGTTTTTAAAACTTGTAGCTGTTTTTTTTTACTAGAGCTGTTTTTATTGTTCATATAAATACTCAAACTTTGTGATTATGTAATTTGTATAATAATTAGAATGATTTAAATGTACCATTCTTTTGCTATATTATTTACTGTGCAATTCTATCATGCAGTTTCAAATTACTTCTCTACCTCTAAAATGCATCTAAACAAATTAGGCGATCAATGGATATCATGTAGGTTACTTAAAGATATTTTTTCGTTTATTATTTTAAAGCCACACCCTTTCTGTCTTTTATTTTAGATTAAACAATCATTCAAATGTAAAAAATCTACCTGTTTTCCTTTTTAGCTTCATTTAAAGCTGTCAATCATGGCACCCTTTTGTTGAGGTTAAACTTTCTGGATTTTTGGGGTTTTTTTTTGGTCAAGTTCAGTTAATATGAACTAGATTAACCCTTTGCCAAATTCATATCACATTTTTAAATGAACGGACAACAGGATTTTATTATTCAGGAAATATACCATTAATCCCACTTTGTGATCGTCATGGATATTGTCATTGTTTGTTGCTAGTTCTGTGTGACCGTGCCTGACTAACACCCATTGGACTGATGTAGGAGTGAAATAGCCGTTAATACCCGTTAAGACATATAGTTTACATGTATTTACCAGCATGGACGCATGGAGCAGTGTTGAGACACCAGACTATATACACATGCTGGGGTCTGATATGAAATATTTATTCCTGTGTCTACAGAAACCAGTTACCCTGGTTTGGCAATCCTTAGAATAAGGCTGTCAATCTCCTTTTTTGCCTTGGTATTGGTGTTTGCCTAAAATTAATAACAGGATCTATGCCAGTCATGAAACAAAATCATGAGACCTCTCCTTGCCAAATTTATACATACAATTCGTTTAAAAGTGACTGAGAATTTAAATGTTTGGCACTTTTGTTTTCTTAATGTCTGATGTTATGTTTTATTTTGGAATAATTGTTATTGTCTGTTATTAAGCTTGGGTTAAGGATATAAATTTAATTTCTGCAATAAACTCAACCGTGTGTATATATCTGAAGCAAAAGAAGTCTTCCTTGAGTTATTTTGTGAATGTTGTTGATATAGTTGATATGGTTTCGTTGGAAAAGCATCGTGTTGCCATAGTGTTCTCCAAGTTAAGAGACAACACGAAGCAAATCAGCTGTTCTGTCGGCATTTTGTGTCATCTCATTATTCTGCCTTGTTAAGGGTGGTTTCCTTCATCGATTTAAGCTGGTACGCCAATTACAGACCCGGTGTATTCAGGAGTATTTTGTACACATAATTTATGTTAAATACACCAATAGGCCATCAAAATACACATAAAAATTATTATTTTGTGGTATGCTGTAACACAAAAAATGGTAAGAAAATACTCCTAAAAAACTAATTTTTTACACATGAATTTCTTCTAGGGTAGGCAGGTCTGCGATTATGCGTGAAATAACAAAAGTACCGTTTTCGAAAAACTTTTCAAGAACGGAAATGTTCAAGACCTTAATGGTCCTAGATGCAACATGTTTTGACAAATTATATTAGCTGCAATATATAAAAGACGAGCTGTTTTGATGTCTTTGTATTATGTCCTGTGATTGTCCTATCCTGTCTTGTCTTTGTTTGTTGCCAGTAATTTCCATCAGCTATTGGACTGGCACGCTGTCATATTAGTCTAGACCCCAACCAAACGAGCACTCGTTTTGTACAGGGTGACCCTTTATCACACTGATTTCCAAACACCCCCCCACCCCCCACGAGGCCATTAAATCCAGGTATCATCAATGCCACCTATTGGTGCAAAGTAAAAGATTTCATGTCAGCCACTTGGATTCAGGTTATTTTCTTTGTGCTTTGGTCATACTGTATAGGTGCACAAAATGTTAATGTCTAGTACGATTTAATGCACACCGTTCCTTGCATAAAGATATTGGAAAACCAGGAGGAAACCTTTGTCATAAAGCCCACCTCCATGAATGCTTGAGCCACATCTTGTGACACTTGTATACCTCATGATCAACGGGCAGTTTCGTACCCATGGATGGACATCGAAGTTGAATTACAGGCTAACCAATAAACCACAGCCTTTCTGGGGAAGTGAGTTAAATCATAGACAGTTCAGCTCCCTCATCTATTCACAACTGCTTCTTGGTATTGGGAGGAGTGAGCCATTGCCAATGCTTGTTGTCGGTGACATTTGGTTTCCTTCAGCCATTGGACTGAAAAGCTGTCATTTCAGTGAAATATCCTGAAGAACATGTGTATGGCATAATTTGTTTTAGATTTTATGTCGCACTTAAGGTTATTTAACTCAAATATGACAGTGTGTCAGCCCAATGCATGGGTTTGTTTGTTTGTTTGTTTGTTTTGGGGTTTAATGTCATACTCAAGGGTATTTCACTTATATGACGACGTGCCAGCCCAATAGGTTAAGGAAACCACCCTCGACACGACTCGCAACAAACAAAGACAAGATTGAACGAATACAGGACAATAACAGGACGCAATACAGACACCACAAAACAGATCGGCTTCCTGTTACCCTTTAGCTCTGAGAGCACCAGGGCAACATGAAGCTCCCTCCAAGCACCCGCCCAATGCATAGGTGAAGGAAACAACTCTTAATGTGACTGGCGACAAGACTGGACATTGACGAGAAGAAATACAGAGACAAAACAAACATAATCTTTTTGCCCATTGACTCTGAGGACAACCAGAACCTCCTTCATAAGCGCCTGCAGTGTATTATGTAACCTCAACCAAATAAATAAATAAATATTTTTTGAGCTGTATTCTTTTTAGAAGGAATTTTGAGAAGATGAGGAAACTGAACTGAACTGAACCTGTTAGTGGACAACCAAGAAGAACTGCTTCTAAATCTTGAAATGAATATTAAGGGTTTTCAAGTCAAAGTCATCGAGCTTGAACAAAAAAGGGTTGATCTTAGTCAGCTCATTGAAGAAAATGGTAGATTGAAATACACCGACTATTCAGCATACCGAGATAACACTGGCTTTACACAAGGTTCCAGCAAAATTTAAATGAACGGAATTTTAATACAAATCTTGGAAAAAAGTAATTGACAGGATAGTCAAAAGAACAGAGAGAGCATCATCAATTCATCATCAGCGTCAATAGTCTAGAATAGTAACTCTTTAATGGACCCCAATGTCAAACAAGTTGACTTATCAGATGACACAGAGCCAAATTCCACTCAAGAATGGGAAAGTCAAACTGAGAAGCATGTGGCATTGTTATAACTTCAAGAATGTCAGCATAAAGTTTCTGCATCAAAAACAAGGACAGATGCCCTGTTAGATCTTGTTTTATTCTGTGCATAAATAAATTTAAACAAAGTGATGAAAATACTCAAGAAGACTATCATATCAGAGATTCAAAATGTTCCAATTGTTAAAGGCAACAAATCTGTCATCAACACAACTTCGAAAATCAAAAAATTGTATATTATGCTAAAACTTCATGGCATATTTGAAGTACTAACAGATCTCTTCCAGAAGTGGACAAAAAACAGTGGCTAGCCAAACCACACTTCTCAGTCTGTCGGTTTTGAAAGTCAAATTCAAGACAGCAAAGGAGAGTTTCCAGGCTGAAAACAATGAAGAAATTTGGAAATCTTCCCCCAAACTTTGATAAACTGGAATAAAATAAAAAGGACCAAAAACAGCCTCTTGACATAAGTATAATAGCCTAAAGAGCCAATAATAATTGCTGTAGAGATGGGTCCACTGTTCATGGTAAGGTTTTATGTTGAGCTTAAGTTTTCAGTTATTTGTTGATATTCCAGTAGCTCTCAGGTACAGGCCAATGTTAAAGTTTTTATTTACTGAGATAGCAGTCAATATTTTCCTTTGACTGTTATGTGTTAATTTCTTTTCTTTATTAATTCAAAATAATTGAGATTTTGGTTAGATTCTATTTTCATTTTTTTCTTCAATCTGTTATATATTTTTATATACGACTTAATTTTTTAAATTCTGGGGGGGCACTTAAATTTTGTTTTAAAAAATTTACTTTACTAATTTTTGTGCTGTGACATGGACATATTTCTATAAATTAATAAATAATTTCAATATAGAATTGTTTCTTACGACCGTTTAAAATATATCCTGGCCTAATGTTTGTTTTGTTTGTTCGGGGTTAAACATTGTAATTAAAGTTATTTCACTCACATGACGGTGTGCCAGCTAATGGGTGAAGGAAACTACCCTCCACACCACTGGGGGCAAACAAAGACAAGACAGGAGAATCACAGGATATAATACAGAGACACCACTGGGGGGAAATAAAGACAAGACAGGAGAATCACAGGATATAATACAAAGACACCACTGGGGGGAAATAAAGACAAGACAGGAGAATCACAGGATATAATACAGAGACACCACTGGGGGGAAATAAAGACAAGACAGGAGAATCA
>JAQQZZ010135757.1:0-13472 GCA_030265115.1 Mopalia vespertina | reverse complement strand
TATGAGGGATAACTCCTCCTTGTTTGACTACAAATATGGCCCAAGTGTGGCAAGGTGTGGAATAGAGTTTCACGTCAGGACACACCTTGTCTCGTGAAGTTGGTACAACCACGGTCACGTTTTCTCTTTCTTTGTTTTTAATTTAAGTTCTGTTTCACTATTTATATTTGTATGATTTAATTATGAAAATGGGGATGCCGGTTGCATAACGTCATGTCAATAATATTATTTCCAATATTGGCTTCATAAGTATTATCCTTGATTAAGTAGTATGTATTTCTTTGTCTGTGTTGTATCATGCTGTTTATGACAACGATATTATAATACATACCCATGTTCCATTGTTCAAAACCTTTCCTGTTTTCTCGTCTAACATGATATGTTCTGATAGCCAATAACCGTGTCCCATCACCGTACAGCCCTCTATCTGACCAATGTCAATAGTCGGGTTCAGACTAAAAAAAAAGAAGAAAACAGAAGACAGTTTTTTTGTATAAGCCATCCCAACTTCTAATTGTCCCTTTAAAAACCCAAAATCAAAATGCACTGTAACTTAATGTGTGATAGAGACATTTGTGTTTTACCATGATGGTGGATCAAAGATGGTGGCTCATCGAATTTTAGTTAAAGACGAATATTTGGAGGTGAAAGCGATTAAAATGGATAGATATTAAACTCACCTTTCACCGAAATCCAAGTTGAGATCAACACGTCTAATCTCTTGTTCACCAGTAAGGACATCTAACTCACATTCGGTCACTCCGGCTCCATATACAAAGTAGTGAAAATGTTTTTCTGGCACAGTAGGTACATACCTACAATAAAGGAAAAGGTCAAGGACACGAGATTTAGTAATTTTATTTGAATAGTCATTCCCCAAACATTGTTATCCTGTGTAACTATTATAAATGAAAATTCGGTGTTTACATCATATGTTCTGGAACATATGAGCCAGTCTTATCACTAAAGCTAAATTTCTGGTTACTTTTCGTTGCCTGAAACGTCGGACTGTAAAAAAAATAATGTGACTTAACAATGATATACGATTTCATTTGTCTTAATTCCATTTGAGAGCAAATTCGATCAAATAACAAAGCAAAACAATCATGAGACAATTGGAAACTTACAGGTATTTACTAGTGAGATCTACACCTCCCATTGCGCATGTCATGATGACCTTTTGCCAGGGGTCATCGCTTCCTTTCGCCCGGAATGGCGCCAGTCTTTCATTCAAGATCTTACAACACTCGATGGCAGACTACAAACATGATAAATTATATGTGACTGCATATCGCCGCAAAAAGTACCGGTGTCAAGTTATTGGATCAATATTGCTCACCCTTGGACATACAAATCATTGATAAATGCAGGATTAAAAAAACGAAAGAAAATAGAAGAAAGCGAAAACAACTGAGCTTACTAGAGGTTACATGTACCATTGGCACATTGTTTTACAAATGTTAGCTACATATCTGTGTGCTTTTTGATGCCAAAAGAGCAATTATTAAAGAGGATCACCAACAACTCCCCGGTTTGCCCCCCCCCCCCCCCCCACACACACACACAAAGGCAAAATTGACACCAATTAATAAACTGTTTAGTAGCTTTATTTTGAAAATATAACACATGGATTACTCTACATTAGCTACGGTCGTTGTTACAAGAATGACATGTTGTAGAAACCCCATTTTCAGAGGACTTACCATGACACACAGCTCACTCCCAATACTTCCGCCAGTGACCCAGTTATTAGCAGATATCAGACTATTGGTGGCCTTGACCTTGATAAAGCTTACAGGAACGTCTAACGTCGCAGCAACTGTTTGAGCTACCTTTAAGACGATAACATATTTGATTAAATTGTTTTTTTCAATTTTCAACAGAAATGTGTTTCATGTGGTCACCAATTCCGAATGTTTTACATGGCTTAACAAAAAACGAATTTCTAGATTTACCAAGACGCTTTTCGACACAGATTACCTAAATATTTTATTATAATTTTATGAGACGATCTCTTTGTACCAACCATTTCGTATGACCAACCCATGTCGTTTTAAAGATTATTTTATTTACCAACATCGACTTGATCAAGACCAGAAGTTTTATTTTAGTGAAAAGCTCAAAATGAAATTCAAAACAACATAAGAGCATTTAAGAGCCGTTTGAAAGTGTATTTAAACAGATGTTAAACCATCACTCGCAGCTAAGCAAAACAACAAGAGGAAGAACTTTTTCATCTCTTAACAAACTAAAGATTGTGAGATTTTTTAAGGTAAGGAAAAGTATCACATATTCTAGACCAATAGCCTACCTTAGTATTGATACCCTGCCCCATTTCTACTCCACCGTGACTTATAGCCACGGTTCCATCTTTGTAGATAGCCACGAACGTAACAAAGCTGTAATTTCCCCAGTTTATGCCATACTTCACAGGCGTCATAGCTATACCTCTCTTCTTCCATTGGTTTGTCTAAGCGAAATAAGCGATTATAAATTGATCAATACAATTACTGATTGTTTTGTGCATTATGGTGTAAGTTAAAGTATCATGGGAACGTGTTTATTTTCATAGGTCTTGCCTCTTCATCAACGCCTTTTAATCTTATGTGAAATAAAAATACTGGTTAACACAACAATGCACCACTAAGCGAGTTTCTGTCATAACGTACTGAGTTTGATTGTTAGACTAATAGCACGAAAGACATTAGCAAATATCCAATACATTTGTGACGTATGTTGGAAGACATAAATTCCTTTTCAATTTAAAATTGGATAAATAATCAATACATACATAATGTTTAAATATTCTGTATAGTCACAGTAAATATACTTAAACAACCCAGCTAAACGGACATAAGCAATATGTTTTCTGTAGAACGAAAAGGTCACTTGACACTAGGAAGAATCCCCTACCTTGTTAAATTCTTCAATCACTCTCTGTCTATTTTCTACTTCAGCTGATGTCTTTAGCTCTTGCCAGATACGCCTCAAACTGCAATAGTTCAGTACTTGCTCAAACTGATCAACCTTAAAGCAGAGAAGTAACCAAAAAAATAAACATTTGCATCCGCCTTAATTGCTTTATCTGACGGCCAGGGTCTCTTTGGGGACTCCTATGGACCTTTTTTCATTTTCGGAGATTACAAGGATGCCCCTTTTCCAGGCATTTTATTTCCCAAAACCTGGCCGGTGTGCATATCCTGTTAAGCTATCCCTCTCGTAGGCCCATACGCTGCATAATTGCAAAGTTCCTTGTTCAACGGGTATCAAAAAGCGTATAGAATAGATTATTTTCCCCTATTAATAAAACAAAATCTTGCCAATGGATGGCATCCATATGGAAAATATCTCCATTTTAATTATTACGAAGGGTTACATACCACACTATACCTGTAAAACTCCGTTATATGCTAACCATAATACTGTTCTATTATCGGACCAATTAAACGGATTCCTGACGCCTTGTTTGTTTAACATTGTTAGTGGTTATACCTGTGCCTCTTGGTATAGGTTGATTTCCTTCACCACGATTGGGTCTTTCCTTACAGCACTGGCCACGTGTTCAATGATTGTCTCTATTACCATTCCAGCCGGTAGAGGGCCTACAAAATTGCAGATTGAACATCGTTCTTTGTCTAGTATTGGCCAAAACTTATTAGACGATAACTGGATAAATGCATATGAAAGTTGTTAAACTCGATTACGTATACTTTCAATATGGTATTACATCATTTCATTACTGATTGACTAAGTACGAATTTTGTTGTGTCATGTATGGTGATTGATCAATTGCTGTATTGCTTTATTGATTGATTGATTGATTAATTGATTGATTGATTGATTGATTGATTGATTGATATATTCGTTGATTGAATGAAAGATTCGTTGATTGGTTGATTAATTTCAAAGAAAAGTAACAATAATCGTCTTTTGAGCTTTGGGTTTGGCTTTTTCATACTCATTTATGTTAGTTTTGTAAATAAAATAAACCAGCAAAAATGTTAGGGAATCTGAGATGATATTTAAACCCTTAAATCGACGGAATAGGCGTTTCAATCACAAACAGTTATTTTGACACTTAAGTGAAATTGAAAATCAATGTTTAGCTCTCGGAAATAAACTTACCAGGCGCTCTGCAGAAGGTGTTAACGGCTGTGTTTGTTTTCACAAATTTGATGTTTATTTTCCAATTTGGGCAGAAATATCCTACAAAAATATAATAAATTTTAGGATTAAAAACATGCTTACACAATGCTTGATATTCTCTCATTGGCGTACACTCTTAGAAATAATGGTTCTTTGAGGGTTCTTTAGAAAAGAGGATGGTTCTAAATGGAGCCAGGATGGTTCTAAATGGAAGCATTAGGACAAATACGTTCTTTGATATTATAAGATATGGAGAAATACATGGAACAGTTGCTGTGATGGTTCCATACAGAACCAAAAAGGGTTCCACCACAACCAAGAGGGAAGAACCTTAAAGGGTTCCATTAGAGCCATATTGTCCAAGAGTGTAGAGCATATTTGAAGAAAAAAAAAACTGTAGATCGATCCACCTGATCCTCAGTTTTGTTGGAGAGTTGCAACGAGATTGTCTGGTATAAGAGTTCGAAAATCAGTTGCAGACATTTTCACCCAGTTGCCGGTAGTTGCAGGCTAGATTCGAACATGTCGATCTACCAGTAACACGCAAAACTTGTTTTATAGGTGGGATGATAGGTGACATGATACCTTGGTCCAAATGGGCTTGCAACTCAGCGCCCACAAAATTAGCCTCGAAGGTATGAAAGCCACAATCCTCAATGAGTGTAGCATCAATAGCCAATAGTTTACCGTCACTGTCGAATCCGGCCTGTGGTAACAGAAGAGAAACTTGTTGCATTTATAATGGTACATCTTATCTCTCTGGACGTTCGCGTTCATTCAGCACAATATGACCAAGTATATATGGTTAAGAATTTGACCTGTCCTAAGTAAAACAGGATATTCTTTTCATCAAACTACCATTGGCATGAACCAGAACCGGGTTATTCATTTAGGTGTTTTTATTATAACAACGATCTTATTCTAATCCATAATTACAAGGCAATCCTCTACATGATGATGTATGAGCAAAATCAAAATCGGTAATATTATTTTTTTTAAATTTATAAACGCATGATTTTAATATTACTGAAAATGCTGTATTAAACCGTCTCTGGAAAAACATTTGTCTATGTTTACTACGATTTCAGGTAGAGAAATATAAAACAAATAACAGCTATTCAGTATTCATTATTTGATTGATTGATTAATTGGTGTTTAAGGTCGTACTTTAGGGTATTTCACTTACATGACGGCCATCTACTCCAAGTTTTAAACAACAAAATCAGTACAACCACACACTGTGAAGAATATTGCTCTATTTGCAAATAATTGGTCCAGTATGGCTACATTTGAAATTTATTGTCTGATTACAGAAGTCTCCGGATTGATCAACAGTTACCTTGTAAGTAGCATATATAGGGAATCTTTTTCCACCGAAGTCCATATTGTCTTGAAGACTGACGCTTAGTCTAACAGGCCTGTGTGTAAAAATAATAAGGGCGGTCAGAACAGCAAGACGATTAAAACTGGTAGTATTTGTCCGGAAATGGCCACCGGTGTACGGTATACGGTATCCGGTGTACGGTATACGGTATCCGGTGTACGGTATACGGTATCCGGTATACGGTATACCGTATCCGGTGTATGGTATAAGGTATCCGGTGTACGGTATACCGTATCCGGTGTACGGTATACCGTATCCGGTGTACGGTATACTGTATCCGGTGTACGGTATACGGTATCCGGTGTACGGTATACCGTATCCGGTGTACGATAGTCGTTATAAATACAAATTTCCTTTTTGATAAAAGAAAGATTCCATCAAACACACAGAGCAAAACAAGGGCTATCAGAACAGCAAGACGAATAAAACTGGTAGTATTTGTCCGGAAATGGCCACCGGTGTACGGTATACGGTATCCGGTGTACGGTATCCGGTGTACGGTATACCGTATCCGGTGTACGCTATACGGTAATCGGTGTACGGTATACCGTATCCGGTGTACGGTATACCGTATCCGGTGTACGGTATACCGTATCCGGTAGTCGTTATAAATACAAATTTCATTTTTGATGAAAGAAAGATTCCATCAAACACACAGAGCAAAACAATATCCATAAAAAATCAATCCATGTGGCGATTGGCTTCCTATTAATAAACTCCCCCCAGACGACATATTCTCTGGCAGTCATTATTGAGACTAATAGTCCAGAACTGTGTGTGTCTGCCGTGTATTTGGAATATGGCATGCCAAGAGCTGGGTGATGCCTAGAACCGGATGCCTGGCGCCTAATTAACGGATAAATACAATGATAGTTAAAAAATACTGGAGTGCATAGTAAAACTTATTTGGATTAGGATGACCTCACACTACGGTTAAGGTCCAGTTCAAGGTCATTATAGAAAGCAATTTAACCTGACCTAAAATATGCGTTAGTCACTGGAACCTGGACATCAGAGTCGTACCCAACTAGCAAATATTTTACAGATAAGACATTATGTGTTTCTGTTTGCCATATTTGGAGCTTTTTTTGTGTGCGCACAGGTTGTTAGTATACCAACTACGAATAATTGAACTTATAGACACCCTACGTGAAGGGAGTTCATTGATTATATTCGATTATAGGTCAATCGACTTAAGTGGAAATCAATATATCCACTTATATCATGTTCACAAAAGGCCCTGACAGCTGCCCATACCTTCCAGTTACAGCCGCAGCCACTGTTGCTGCTCCAGAGATTAGAAAGGATCTCGTTGCTTTCCCGCCAAATCCACCTCCAATCCTGCTGACAGACACGTCGATGCTGCACGCAAGATAAAATAGGGGTTTTTCGATTACTTAGACGTCAGTGTAAATACAGACTACAGCCACTGAAGTTATTCTTTCATTTGAGATATTTTAGCTTTTTATAATTTTCATATAAAAAGAAACATTCTCTCAGTTTTTTCAAACCTGCACCTGATTTGTAAAGGT
This sequence comes from Mopalia vespertina, assembly GCA_030265115.1. Lineage (NCBI taxonomy): Eukaryota > Metazoa > Mollusca > Polyplacophora > Chitonida > Mopaliidae > Mopalia > Mopalia vespertina. The sequence continues at coordinate 6,410 of JAQQZZ010135757.1, read as the reverse complement.
TAATAGACTATGTTCATTGATTATTCTTTTTTTTTTCAGTGGTCTTACACCCAAAACATTTTCTTTCTTTCGCACAAATATTTCCAGATCACAAAACCACCATTTTAAAAGGTCGAAATTCCATTCAAAGTTTGACGTGGAAATTAATAACAGACATACCTGTTGATTGGTTTGCCAATGGCTGCGGCACAGGTAAACTGAGTGAAATCCGGCCACTGGGTGGTAGCGTGTACCTCGAAGGAATCCTCACGCGGTGTAACAAGGGCCGCCTGTTCAACAAAAATAGCTCACGTTATTAATCAATTTAGCACACGATACACGGAAATCTCGCGAACAGCATGCAAGGTTAACTATTTGTTAAAAGTAACACGCATCTATTTGATAGCGTTCAGGCTATTTCCTGTTGCCTGTCCACAAGACCATTGTCTGGCTTTGCGCTCGGAAACACGCTGCTATGTTGCAACTCACCTAAGCGACAGGGTGCTCAACCCACTGAACAGGTTTCTAATGTGACCATCGCTTGTTGCATGTCACGCTTTTAAAGAATTGTTTCGTCTATCCACCTCGACAATGAACAGAATCACAGCCATATTCCGCTCAACCCACACCATGTCCGATCAACATGTGATGTCTCTAGAATACGGATCATCATATTATCGCACAATCGTCACAAACTGAGTCTACCTATAGGAGCCAGGGGTGTTGTCATCAAAGTTCAGGTGATTTATAAGTGAGTCAAAACTTGCACGCTGTACCGCCGTCGATCACGTCGACGCCGGTACAAACATAAACTTGAGCTTATCGCAGACGGTTAGTGATTGTTTGGATGGATGGTGTCTATCGTTTCTTTATCGACCAATCAAAAGGCTGCAAAAAGGTGATTCACCTCAAATCGTAATTACAAACCGTACCATGAGAATGCTCTTTAAGCAAATATCTTACGAACAAAAGAGTATGCTCTCATGAAAATGAATATGACCTTCAACAACTTCAATCTTCTTCTTCCAAGTGTCCAATGGCCGTGTTGCCACCGGCAAGATTATATTACGGTATTTTGGCCAGACAAACAAGACGACGAAAGGATGAATAATTTTAAAAAGTCAGTCTACACTCGATTGTCACATGTTGCCAGGTCTTTTCTTCACAACAAATGTGTTATGAATGACATTTCTACGTCGATGGGTCATATATAAAGCTATAAAACTCTTGTGCATTTAGGGACTGTAGTTCTGACTGAGATCTTTCAATTAAATATATTGCATTTGTCTTCACGAACAAATGTATAAACAAAATAAAAGTAATATGATGATGGTTGAACGATTGATTGATTGGCATTTAACGCAATAGTAATGGGTACTTGACTTCTGCGAAGTCTGTGTTCTTACAAAAGTAATATCAACACTATTAAACACAACCCCAAAGTGTTTTGCTTTCATATATAGCATATATATTTGCAAAATCGAAGAAGGGAATAACAATTTAAATGTATAAATAAAAATGTTTCAACTTACAGGATTTTCCATGAAGAAATGGTATTGATGTCCCATAGAAACTTTTCCTTCAACGGTATGAGGTGCAGAGGCCATGGCGCCTGAGATAGCGTCAGAGTTAAATGTAAATAAATAATAATAGGAATCTCGGAAAGTTGGCAAGGGAGGTAATTTAATCCTAGCAAGGTGGTCCTCTGACGTCACACCATTCGTGCTAGCGACTCTTTTAAATGACGTCAAACACATTTATCCATTGTGACGTTACTAGTAAGGCCACGAGTGTCGACTGTTTTGACGTTAGAGTACCGCCTGTAACGCCCACATGACAGTACGAGACTCCAATTATGACATCACAATATCGCATCATATAGCTGAGAATACAATAGTGTATTAACATAATTGTTTCAGATATCATCATAAAATATTGCAACCACATAGCAGTGAGGACTTAATTACAGAAAGTTATAAAGTTAGTCAAGACAGTTTTTACAATGAAATTACTAGTTTCATTTGTTAAAACAATTATTGTCATTAAGTCTATGGTAGAATTATTCAACTTACCTGCAGGGTCACCCCGAATTACGTCAGGAGCGGGGCAAGGTGCGAAATCTCCTTTGTCAATTGCTGCTTGTCCAAGAATTACACCAGGTTTAACATCTTTAAACTTGATCTTGACGGCTTTGGCTGCGGCAACAGCATGACTGTAGGTATCTGAAGAGATTATTGTTTTAGTAGCTTTTGGAAAGTATAGCACGGTACTGTAAACTTCAACTACCTTGTTTTATTATTGGGTATCCTTTCAGTGGGGCTACTAGGACTGATTCCGATTTAAAGGCATGTTGATGTCATGCTATCAGTCCCTCAGCCGAGTGGATTAATGTTTGTTTGCTTATTTGTTTGTTTGATTCAAGGTTATTTCACTCATATATATGTCTGCGTGCTAGCCCAATGGGCTAGGGAAACCACCTTTGACGCCATTTACAACGAATAGAAACTGAAACACATCACAGAACGGATCGTCTTGACGTTGCCACTAATCTCTGATAGCAACAGTACAACAGGAAACACCCTCCCAACTGCCAGCAATTGGAAGCAGGATGTAAAGCAAACAATTGTAAAGCAAGCAACTGTAAAGCAAGCAACTGCTACTGTGTGGACTTTTTAGTAGATTAAGTGGAATCTCAGCAGAAGGCCATCTAGTGGTCGTCATGTACCACCAGAAATCCATTAACTAGAAGTGTGAAACTGCATATTCAGAAGTTTAGACGGCATTGTTTCTACAAAATCCACATTCAACTTCACGCACCGCCCCATGTTGCAAACTGGCGAACCATCAGGGGAGGTAATTCAGCATTGAACTGAACTTTCGCTGCAAGCCAATCGTATTCTCGCGAGAATTTTTATAGTGGACGAGACTAAGACAACACTCGTACGCTATGCCAGGCCATCGCGCATTAATTTCCGCCAATATTTGGGGCGAGGTATGCCACATACCAGCAAATAAAAGAAGTGCAAAACAAGATGGCTCGGGTGTATCTTAGAGTCAATGTCTCGACGTAGAAAGTAGAATTGATTATATTTTAGAATGGGCTATTCTTGTGTTGATATGATGACGTCATTGGAGCTACATTATGCAACAAGTCATACACAAAAAAAGGAACAGTGTTTTGCTTTAATGTTATTTTACCCTAGAAACGGGCTTGTTTGATGTCGGTTTTTTTTTTACAAATCCGCGGAGAACTTTGGTTGATTTCCACGCATGCGCACAAAACATCCGACGGTTAACATTACATTTTTCCGTGTAATATTATTGCTTCCACTCACCTCCGAGATAACTGTGCCGCTACGGAAAGTGTCGAAGGATGTTCCGACATGACATGAATGTAGTCAAACGGTTGAAGAAATCTGGCACATACTTCCGGTATCAGAGGGGTATTGAATGTCCGCTACCTAGACTCCAGCATTCTAAAATATAATCGATTCTACTTCCTATGTCGAGACATTGACTCGAAGATACATCCGGGCCATCTTGATTTGCACTTCTTTTGTTTGCTGATCTGTGGCAAACGTCGCCCCAAATATTGGCGGAAATTAATGCGCGATGGCCTGGCATGACACACGAGAGTTGTCTTAGTCTCGTCCACTATGGAAACTCTCGCGAGAATACAATTGAGACTCCAGCTGCCTAACCTTCTATTCAAGTAGAAGGCCGGGTGGCTGGGTGTGCTGGGTGGCCGGCATCTACTGCTGGCGATTCGGTGCCTAACTCTGAGGGTCGTGGTTTCGATTCCCGAAATTTTCTGAACTAGAATCTGTTCAAACTAAGAAAGCGTTATCTCAAAATAACGAAAATACTTCCGTAAGACTTAATACTTAGAATGCACGGTTATTGGACAATGATCACAATGGATCTAACTCTTACACACTCACTGATCAACGGATATTTCTACAAGCAAATCCTTTTGTATGTATACGCTGACAAAAGGCGATGATTTTTCCGTATATGATCAGAATAGGGTCATTGCGACAGAAACCAATTAGGTCAAGTCATTGGGAGTGTTTCTGACGGCAGTTGTTTTTGTCGTATCTAAGGCCTCGGCCGTTAAACTAGCTGTCTGATCCAAACAAAGTTCGTGTTAAGATTTAGACTATAAACGGCTATACTGAAAGATATAATCTGGATGTTTAAAGGTAAACTCAGTCCTGCAATATCTCGAGAAACGGGCATCCTTTTCTCAGAGGCAATAAAGAAAGGATTAGCATATAGCGATGATTAGTAAGAGTAAAACGTATGTGGGCTAATTACGCTTTGTCTTTGAACAAGTAAACGGTGCCTCATTTTTTTTACATTTGGATTAGATCGATGTGGGTTGTTCTGTCTATCACACCTTTGAAAGTCTTACTAAAATGTAAAATACGACTTTCAGAAAACATTTTAAAAAATGGACGAACTTCTAAAAAATGAAGCTCCGTTTACTAGATCGCATTGTGCTCCTCACAATGGTACAAACTTGAAGTTTCTAACATGAATAGTTTTCTAGAAATACGCAATGGAAAATGATGTAGGGTCTGCGTAAAACTGAAATGCCAGAAATAGGCATTTAAAGGTTTGCCACTTCGATATGATCATGGGAAAACTAAATTATAGGCTCAAATTTTAATTCTTTGTAATTAGAATTTCGAATTATTTTTTTAATATTTAATTTGAATACCTTAGTTTTTATCCAAATGATAATAAACATTTGGTTGATTTTTAGCTCAAGGGGTCCAATAAGACCTTAAAAGGTTATTTCACCGATATGTATGACGGCTTTTATGTTGTTTCTTTGATATTATACGTCATGTTATACGTTTAAAAAGTAATTTTGACCCGACCGGCCGCCCAAAGTCTACAGCACAAAGGCAAGGTTAAATGGACTGTTACCGTAATACTTTACACCGTATACTCGCCCGAAAATTTCTATTTAGCAAATATATTCAGCTTGAGCCGTTTTTTTTTAAAAAACAATCACAAGTTAAGGGTTGGAGATATCCGATATGGCTAAATATTTTAAATAGTAAATTGTTTTCATTGATCATGTATTGATTTCTATTTCACTATTCAGCGAAGCCCTAGTTAGCACAATAAAAACCGTCGCCGTCTTACCTCCATGCAGTATGTATGAACAGCTTGGTCTTTAACCAAGACCACGGTTTGTATAGTCATGTTAGGTAAATTACCTTAAATTGTTCAGTCTTCATCCGGCAAATTACAACTGTATAAGTACGCCAGGTAATGATGTGGTATACAGATGTAAGGCAATGCCGTTCTTTCTAAAGCTACTGACAAGTTTCATTATTCTTAAATGAACATTGTGCATGCTCATGTTCATTTGACTCAATCACACTTCTTGGGGCGAGCGTAATGGGCTGGTTTCTCCCAAAATTACGAAATGTCTTCCTTAAAAAGCTAGATAGTACTTACTGGCGGCTGCACTTTGTATATAGAACATCCTGCTAATACAAACACCAAGTTTGAATTAGATAAGCCGCGATAGCCATTTAAGTTGTGGTTTGAGATTAAGTCTGCACCCGATTCCTAGCGGCACAGATTTTGACAATGGGACTTACATAGTACCAAATGGATGTGAGCCAACAAAGAGACATGAGAATATAGGTTAATAAATATGGCAGCAGAACTTCGATAGCTGGTTGCTAGAGAAACTGAGTTTTGGGTTATGTACAAACAGAAAGAGATGAGTGCAGCGAAGGAGCTCTTTAATCAACCCTTTTGATCAATCGAATGACGTTTTTTTTTATTTATTTTTTTTTACGTCGTTTCCGTTTTAACAGGTTTACTGTTGATGCAGTTTGGATAATAAAAAAAAGCACAATCCACAAAAACAATTTTGATACAGCTGCACCATCAGTATAGCATATACGCTATTTCATGACGGTATCCGGATCTAGTTTGAATTGACTGAGAGATACAGTAAAATAAAGACAATTTTGTTTGTTGTTTATCTCCCTCTAAAAGCTTTCGGTGACAATCGCTACAAATTCGTTATTCGTTTCGAATAATTTGGTGTTATTACCTGTCTGATGATTCTCTTCCCAAAACCACATCTATAGGTATCGTCAATGCAGACTTAAGCTTTATTGACGCGACAGCTTTCCCCTCTCGTCGTTAATAGTATAAGAAAAGAGATATTTCCAAGTCACGTGACGCATTTCAGTCCGTTGATTGGGTAGATTGGGCAGGGGATCGACTATCCCAGCCCAATAGGCGAGGGTCCCGGGGCCGCCCAGGCAACTTTGGAAGTGAGGAAGCTCGGAGAATCGAGCCGTAGAGGCTAATTCAGCTAATTCTGACAATGAAATTGGTTCCGTAAATTTGATTGATCGATCTTAATTCTTGTAGTTTTAAAAGAGAAAAAGAAA
>JAQQZZ010135756.1:0-24618 GCA_030265115.1 Mopalia vespertina | reverse complement strand
AAAACACCGCCAGCTATATAAACCTCCCAGACATTGAACAAAAACACCGCCAGCTATATAAAACCCCAGACATTGAAATAAAAACACCGTCAGCTATAAACCTCCCAGACATTGAACGAAAACCCCGCCAGCAATTAACCTCCCAGACGCTGAACAAAAACGTCGTCAGCTATAAACTTCCCAGACATTAAACAAACACTCCGCCAGCTATAAACCTCCCAGACATGGAACGAAAACACCGCCAGCTATATAAAACCCCAGACATTGAACGAAAACACCGCCAGCTATATAAACCTCCCAGACATTGAACAAAAACACCGCCAGCTATATAAAACCCCAGACATTGAACGAAAACACCGCCAGCTATATAAACCCCCTCAGACATTGAACGAAAACACCACCAGTTAAACCACCCCAGACATTGAACGAAAACACTGCCAGCTATATACCCCCCCCCCCAGACATTGAACGAAAACACCGTCAGCTATAAACCTCCCAGACATTGATCGAAAAACCCGCCAGCTATAAACCTCCCAGACTTTGAACGAAAACACCGCCAGCTATAAACCTCCCAGACGCTGAATGAAAACACCACCAGCTATTAGCCTCCCAGACATTGAACGAAAACACCGCCAGCTATTAACCTCCCAGACATTGAACGAAAACACCGCCAGCTATTAACCTCCCAGACATTGAACAAAAACACCGCCAGCTATTAACCTCCCAGACATTGAACGAAAACACCGCCAGCTATTAACCTCCCAGACATTGAACGAAAACACTGCCAGCTATTAGCCTCCCAGACATTGAACGAAAACAACGCCAGCTATATACCCCCACCCCAGACATTGAACGAACTCACCGTCAGCTATTAGCCTCCCAGACATTGAACGAAAACAACGCCAGCTATATACCCCCCCCCCCACGACATTTAACGCAAACACCGCCAGCTATTAACCTCCCAGACATTGAACGAAATCACCGTCAGCTATAAACCTCCCAGATATTGAACGAAAACACCACCAGCTATTAACCTCCCAGACATTGAACGCAAACACCACCAGCTATTAGCCTCCCAGACATTTAACGAAAACACCGCCAGCTATTAACCTCCCAGACATTGAACGAAATCACCGTAAAATATAAATCTCACAGATATTGAACGAAAACACCACCAGCTATTAACCTCCCAGACATTTAACGAAAACACCACCAGCTATTAACCTCCCAGACATTGAACGCAAACACCGCCAGCTATTAGCCTCCCAGACATTTAACGAAAACACCGCCAGCTATTAACCTCCCAGACATTGAACGCAAACACCACCAGCTATTAGCTATTGTGCCAAAACGTCGTCAATGATTGAACTCTCAGACTTTGAACAAAATTACTTTCCGGACATTGAAAATAACACAGCCAGCTAGAGTACCTACATAGTATCAGATATTGAACAACAATAAGCACATTGTGTAACCTCGTTGAACAATATCAGTGATCCACCTCCCAGACATTGAACAAAATCATGCCCAGCCGGTGTACCTATCAGACATTGAACAACTATGCCGACATTGATTTACCTCCCATACATTATACAACAACGATAGCAGTGGTTAAACTCTCATACAATGAACAAAATTAATGCGGGTTATCCCCCGTCCCCCTTTGAATAGAAAAAGAACACATTGACCCCCGAATAAAATACCGCCAGTGATTTATCTTTAAGACAGAGAATGAAATCATCGTCAGTTATTTACCTGCATCACATTCACCAATTGTACAGTGGACAGGGTACACAATCACCGCTTGTATGTTACCTGCCATACACTGACCACACACAAATCTCAGTGAAATATCTCCCAGAGATTCACCAAGATCTCCGCCAGTAATTTACCTGCCGGGCATTCACCAAGATCTCCGCCAGTAATTTACCTGCCGGGCATTCACTAAGATCTCCGCCAGTAATTTACCTGCCGGGCATTCACCAAGATTTCCGCCATTAATTTACCTACTGGGCATTTACAAAAATCCCCGCCAGTAATTTACCTGCCGTGCATTCACCAAGATCTCCGCCAGTAATTTACCTACTGGGCATTTACAAAAATCTCCGCCAGTAATTTACCTGCCGGGGATTCACTAAGATCTCCGCCAGTAATTTACCTGTCGGGCATTCACCAAGATGTCTGCCAGTAATTTACCTGCCGGGCATTCACTAAGATCTCCGCCAGTAATTTACCTGCCAGGCATTCACCAAGATCTCCGCCTGTAATTTACCTGCCGGGCATTCACTAAGATCTCCGCCAGTAATTTACCTGCCGGGCATTCACCAAGATCTCCGCCAGTAATTTACCTACTGGGCATTTACAAAAACTACGCCAGTAATTTACCTGCCGGGCATTTACCAAAATGACTGCCAGTAATTTACCTGCCGGGCATTTACCAAAGCAACAAAACATCGTCAGCAATGTACATCCCAGACTTTCAAACAAAACGCGGTAAACTCGTCGACTGATATATGTATCCCGATGTGTATGTCATATTTAACATATTAAGACGGAGCTCCAGACACAAACAAACTAGTTCTGGATAAACACCGACTGAAATTTTTTTTCTCTAAAATGAAAATAAAAAGGCTGCGCTCTCTAATGTCAGAATTTGCCAGTAAAATGGTTCGATTCTGTTCAACTAAATACAGGATATTCGATAATATATTAGAGTGGTTCAAATTGACCTATCTAGAACTTCTCTTCCTCTTTCCTGATCATCTATCATTTTCAGTTAAGTAGCCTTCACTTAACCCAACAAAAACCATCGCGAATGTTAATTGACATTGAAATATGGTGGTACAGCTGCCAAATCATTTCTTACACACCGCCTGTCAAGTTTACTTTGGGCTGCTTTCCATGGCTAACAAATCATTCACCCCTAAAAAGTTTTCGGCAATAAAAAATGTGAAAACCTTGGCAACCTGTAATAAGACTAAATTTACAGAATCATGACGACATTAATTGGGGCCAAAAGAAGCTAAAACAGATAGAATTGTCAGGTGGCCGAGGTGCCTTTACATAAGTTCTATTAAATTCAATTAGGCAGAATTATACATCACCTGTGTTACAACCAAAGATACATGTAGATGTGTTTTGTAATATAAGGTGTGTGAAATTAATTGTCTATATACCATGGAAACTCGATCAAGAATAAATGATCTGTGTCAGGTAGCTGTGTCAGGTAGATCTCCATATCCAAATCAGTAGCGCCGGTAATTCTGATATGTTGTGGTTATATTAATTGGGGAGAAGTGTTCGCTTTTTTCTACACAAAATCTTTCGATAACTTAGTCCAAGCCATGACGATATACATGTCTGGCCAGTGCCCGAGATACCATTGTGTACTGACTTACCTGTTATTAACCAATCCACAATTAGCTATAGCTTAAATCCCCCTGTGACGTGTCTCCAAGATCACCAAATAAATAAATAAATAAAAAAAACATCTGGAAGGCCAGTGATTTTCCACTAGATTTTCAGTATTTGTTACATATGATTTATAAGATAATTGTCAGAATGTTATTGTTCCCAAAACTGCGTAGGAACGAGCCATTTTGAATATTAGAAGTGACGTCAATTAATCACGGACACAGCTACTTTCAAAATCCTCAAGTATTAATTAAATTAAGATAAAACATGTTTTAAATATGTGTTTTCAAAGTTGAAATGTTGTTTTTGTTTTTGATATTAAAGAAATCGATATCAATGGATTTAAAAAAGTGAATAATGTAACACATTTGATTGGTCAGAGAGATGAAAACGTAAGCGTATGGGGAAGAAGTCATCGAGCAATCCCCATACGGCTACGTTTCTATTTTAGAAAATATCTTCCCTACCGGAAAGATCATAATTATCGAGATATCTATGAATTGAAAACTTAAAATAATTTCTCCATATACATTGGAGGGCATTTCAATGTTTTGTTTCTTATATCTCTTTATGTTATTTGTTTCCACTGACATGGTCTGATCAGGAAATCTTAATATGAATGAAAACAGTGTGTTTGTTTGCATGGTTAGGGCTTAATATTGTACTCAATGGTATTTCACTGATATGACGACGGAGTGTCCACTTCACACTGTTTCTTGTCTAATAACGGTGGAAAACCGAGAGGAAATATCTCAGTTTAAGCCGTGGGCTTAAACAATGTGTGCTTTCATATAAAATATATTATAACAATGTAAGTCCCCATTTAACATAATGTAAAAGGTACTGCGTTTGTGAACAACTTACGTCATTTCCGATATTCAAAATAAATCGTTTTCCGATATGCTGACTATAAAACATTTATAACAAGCACATATGTTTAAATTAGATGTGGAAAACTCTTAAAGCTGGTCGAAAATCGCTGGCATTCCCCTTAAAGAAGACAGATGCATGATGACTGTTAATCAGAACAAACAGGATGATCCTGGTATTTAGTCAAGTAGCCGTCTTCTTTGTCAAGACACGTCTGGCTTTTAAGCAATTCATTTTAATATTAAAAAGTAATGACTGGTTCATACGCGTACACACTTGTTCTTTCTACATTGTTCACGTTAGGATTCATTCATGCTAACAAACAAACACACCGGACAGACCTTTGTGGTGTCATTGACTGGCCGCGATTTGTGATCACTAACCTAGTGATCATCTCTGTCTGCCTAACTAATACCTGGTCAAGTATTAACAAGAGAACAATATGACACGATATTGTCATATTGTTCAAGATATTGTAGATATTCAATAGAGGAACTCTAATGAGTGACCTGGAGATATCAAATTTATGAAACGAGGGTAGAAATTTGCATTTAGGAATAAATGAAAATGACTACCAGATTTTTATCCCATATATGCCTTTTTGTAATAATTTTAATCAGAAATCAATATAATTATTTTCGCGTCACTTGCGAGAGAGATAAAAAAAGCGCGCATGCATTGGTACATACACATCTGGGTCAATGTAAAGCGTCCAACAGAGTGATCAGCACCCGCTTAACAGAAACCTGTACCAGTTAAAATGCAATATTTATTTAACTGAATTAGGATAGAAAAGTACACAAAATAAGATTCAATTCGAGTCAATATTTAACAATTAGTCTTGACCCAAAAACAAAGCATTAAAAAGACATCTGAACACTTCCAAACATCGAACTGTTTTGTGACGAGCGTTGCACTCTTTCAGTACATGTGCACGAAAGTTTGGACTGGATCGAACGACAGATGGAAAACGGGAGATGTGTTAAATCTCCTGCCATAAAGTAGAGGTGGGATCGCCAAACTGCAGGTCAGCCATGGTTGTTTTGGAACTGTGCAGGAACCATCTGCAGAGTATAAAATAAAATAATCCGTGATAGTTGAAGCATTTCATTGGTTGAATTGCATCAATGAACAAAAAGTTTCCAATCAGAGCGTGGGGAAGCTGTATCCCTCACGTGCAGATATGAAACAAATATCACATGTCTGTACTACACTGAAATTTACTCATTTATGGGATAAATTAGTTTACATAACACGTTTTAAAATATATGGCGGAAGAACAACTCAGCTGTGGGAAAACGTTGGACGTCAAATTGAAATCGGCATTGAGAAGACATATTGTTGTTAACCTTGTGCATATTTTCGCAGTTGAAGACTTTTTTTTGCCGAAAAGCCAGACAAGTAGCAAAGCATCCAATAAGTTCAAAAGGATGTGGTGCTTATAGCTTGATACATCGTTGTACAAAAAAGGAAGCCCTTTACACGAGGCGTCTTATGTTTACTACATTATTAACGGCTGTCGTGTGTGTCGGCAGCTCTATAAATTGATGTATAAGCCGCATGTTTAATTGTACGGGTAGAGATTCCCCGCTTTCGTCATATAGGTCTTAGCCTACTCCCTCTGGAATTCACGGTGCATGGCAAGTGTGAACCATCCAGGTAAAGTTTGAATTTACTGATTTTGTAATGACGTGTTATCAGTTTGTGTGTTTTATAACATTGTGTCGAAAGCACTATATATTTGGATATAATTTGGTCATACTGGCTGTTTGAGGATTTAAATACAGCTTGACAAAACGCTATATTGTGTCATTTCAAGTGCTATATTATTTTTAGCTTGAAATGTCGCTACTTTGTTAATTGAAAACGTTCACAATTTGCAGCTTAACACGTAGAAGAAGCTTTCGTTTTTCGTTAATGATTTTCAATGAATTACAGATTGACAGAAACTAGTTCAATATCTTATCAATATTTGACAATCTGCATCGCGAGAACATAAATATTAAGGTCACAAAGCTAAATGAAATGCCGCGTGTTCTTATGCTAGTTTGTGCATCATCTCTCACTTTCTGATTTACAAATGTGTCGCACTTAATAGATGAAAAACGACGAAAAAAGCTAATGGACAACAAATGGTCCCCAAATTGAAAGACGGTCTGGTAAGCGTCAATTAACTTGTTCTAAATTTCCAATCAATAATGTACCTAGTCGTAGTGATGCGTTTATTTAATTTGACGTTAGCATAGATAAGTTACAGTGGTCAACCCCATTACTCTCAAGAAGGACTCAAATCACATAGATACTGGCAAAGTTATAAAGAATCACCTCCGTGGAGCTAATTAAATGAAGGAACTTGACATACGAGTTCTCTAATAGATAGATGAACAACTAAACCATTATAACTTATTAATTCAATCATATGACGTTACACGACTTACCAAAGCATAAATATAAATAACACCACTGAGATGTGAATATAGAGATTGAACAGTATACTCAATATATTTCATATTTGTGCCACAGGTTGGTCGACAGCTGGTTTATAAAAAATAGTGCTTCTCGAACTCAACAATAGAATATTCAAGAAGATATTTTGTACCTATTTTACATCATGGTTTATACGAAACATTTAAAGTTAGCGTAGCGAAAATAAAGAATTTTTTATTTTTTGCTATTGTCGCAAATTTGATATCAATTTAAAAAGAAAAATTGACAAAACTACATGAAACCAAATGTTAATCGGCAAGCACTGAAACGATAAGTCTATACCTAATGTCAAACCAAATCACCTAAGGCGTCTATCATACGGACGGGCGTACGATAGATATATCGATACCCTGTGCCGTACCTCTTGTGCAGGACTAGTACTGTTAGAGGAGTCAATGTTTTTTCACATTATTATACAATCTATTAATTTAAGCACAAAGGTTTACTATAAGCAATGGGAAGTTTAGATGGTTTGTTATTCAAAACCAACATTGTACAAATCCTAAATAAAGAAAAACGACTAGCTTTGTTTTTAATGGATTTTTTTCTCGATTTCTTAATAATGAATACATTTACGTGAAATATGTACACATACAGGAGTTTATGTGAAATTGGCAAACTTTCTTAACAATAAACAATTCCGAAATGGAGTGGTAAAAGTTTTGAAAACATTAAATTTACACAACTATCGAATTAAGAAAATCAATAAATACATCATTGTTTTGGATTCCAGATTTTATATAATCATCAAGTAGGCCTAATTTCATAATTATCTGATTCAGCCTTGGGAGTAACAGGTGTTTAATAGATGACAAATATGAAGACTCAATTTAACACAACGCTAGAGTCATTGTCCTTAAAACGAATGGTGATGATGAATATTTCTAAATCTGAATGGTTAAATTAACAATTCCTGATTCCTCAATATCTTTTAGATGAGTGCGCACCAGTTACCCAACACAGTATGTCTTTAGTATACGGGTATCCAACCAATGGCTACAACACGCCCGTGGAATGCAACCCAGTAAAGCCGGTTCCGTCACACTAATTGCGACAGTCCACTTCAATTTACCTTCTCATAAATATATATATTATTTGCAATGAAATTTGTTTGTGCAATTCGTTAATCTGTGGTAATATGGGATGCAGCCAAGATGTCAATCTGTTACAGATATTGTGAAATGTGGCAGTAGCTTTCCGACAGGCGGTGAAGAAGAGACAATGAAAATAATGTGTTCTTGAAGTGTGCATGCATCTGGAATAATAACGAGAGAGAAACATATCCGCACACAATGACATGTGTTCAGAACTACGTTCATGTCATTGATATTCAGCAACGGAAAGTCGTGTGATATTGCTTGACAAAAACAATATCTGTTATTGTGTCGTACGCATTAAGAATATTGACAAAAAGACAACTAACGACGTATTCTACAAAGCTTGAGACTTTTGTTGATAAATAGTTCAGGATTAACTAATATATGTTGCTTTCGGGTTCCGTTTTCAAGTCTACTGACAATTGCATGAAAACTACAAGGTATAAATATAAAAAAAATATTTTTTATTTTTTGCTTAGCAAAGCACCTACATAAACCATTGATACGGAAATCAATAGAATATTTTCTAATTTCAACGTTAAAAAGCAAGCATGTCTCAAAGATAACTTCGTTCTATATTTATTTCAAATAATATACAAAGTATACAAAACTTATTTTTATACCTCATAACAGTTAAATTCAAACGTCAATTGAAAAGAAACTTGTCAGAAAACGTTAAACCATGTCCTCAAAGTTCTTGTTGGGTTGAAGATTTCAAGGCAGCTATAGTATAGCTATAGTATAGTATAGCTCATTTGTATATTTCTGGAATTACTATTCGTCATGGCGGAATTCCGGTAGAGTAGAAGATGTAGAGAGCTAATGGTAACAATCTACTGGATCAGGCTGTTGTCTTGTTCCACACATCATCTTCTGTCCCGGAAACACAGATCACGTTCTGATTCTGTCCGGTAGCTTTCGGTTTCTGGATCAGATTGTTGCGCATTTCGTCAACTTCATCGTTTTTTTTCGCCAATATGAAAGTATAGATCTGAGCAGAACAGTGGATGTAGCACATGAATACGTAATGTCACGATGCGTTGGAGCAGATATTATCTTCATGTCCTATGCGATATATAATCCCATCGTAACATCAATAAGGCTGAAGCTACACATAATGTGCTCAGAGATATTTCGCTCCGGTGATAAAAAAAAAAATCAAACATCCTAGTAGACACATATATGAAGAAAACAGCCAGGTGTTTGATGGTGATAAGTAAGGCCGTTTAATGTAGCGTTTGTTGTGTTTAGGTTAGGGCTACGCCAAGGTTAAGGTTACGAATAGATATAATGTTAACATGGAACTGGCTTTTTACTGTTTGTGTCTTATGTGATGGACATGTCGGTAAATGCCTTAAGCCTTACGTCACCAGAATGAATAATCAGTTTCTTATAGACATCAGAATCAACTGAAGTGTAAGGGTTGTATTAATAACGTTTATACAGTACTATGAATTCACCGTTTATGTATAAGTCACAGTATTTTGTCTCCATTATAAGCAAATGTTATGTTGGAGATTCAAACTGTTGCTTAATTAAAATGAGAATTTATTCGCTCCTCAAGTTGATCAGATGAAAACCCCGGTGCTCTCTCTTCATGTGTATATAGCAAACATCAAACGGCTAATTCATATTCTCTCCTGTCTTTGATCGATGGTTTCAGAGAAGCCCATGTTCAACAAACCGTCCTTTAATTGGATATAATCGTTTGAAAAGTCAACAGAGGCTGATTTAATAAGACCGATGTAGCTCTGGGGAAAACCGGGTAATCCTCCACGTCCTGTGATCTATCTGAATCTCAATGTGTGTATAGATTCAGTGCGTTAATGACATAACCAACAAGAACTACATATATGCCACTTGTGAGTATATACACAACACGAGTCCGTGGATGTAACAGGTCCTTATCATGTTCATAGGGAGAGGGTGCGCCATTAGTTAAGAAGCACCACGTGACTCATTTCTCAGGTCTGTTTTGCTGGTGAAACAATGCACCGTTTTGCCCGTTTGCACAATACTTAGCACCTGTGTTAGCCTTAAGGCATATCATTGTTTCTTGACAGGGACGCGCAAGGTGGTTTCCTTCCCTTATTCCACTGTCAGACAGGAAGTCACATAACAGAATAATTTCCGGACGAAGGAAGCATCAAACAAATAAATGTATTCTCTATATTTTTTATACACTTTGACAACATGTCAAGTTACAATTACAACAAATTAACACTTCGGTATTTGTTATTATATCCAAGTGACAAACATGTTGTGATGGAAATGATGTTTTTTGCAGAAATGAGAACAGAAATTTGTGCGGCGCGCAGGACAGGACCATAGTACGGACAACTTCCGGCTGAGCAGTACGACGGAACGTGGCAAATTAGTACAGAAATAGACCTGGTAGGTAACACAGTCACCAGGAGTTGTGCTTTAAGACATTATAGCCAGAGGGCGCGATATCTTGACCTAACTATTGGTTCCTTGGCATTACACATAAATAAAGCTCTATTGTATAAAGATTTAGTATTGGAGAATGTATACCTGGTTTAACCGCTCATGTTTGGATGTTCCGTCTAGCAAGCAAAGTAATAGCTTATGATCTTATATTTAAAAAGTGAAGTGTGATGACATTATGACATATAGAAACTATTACACTAATAACCTGTTAATCCGTATAAATAAATCGTGTATACAGTGCTATAATAACACAATCCAAACACAATAATCACGTTTGGTATGTAAGCTTCCGAAAAGCGGATCATTTTTAACAAACTATACATTCGATTTCCCTGCAAGTAATGGATACTGAGTATACTAGTATATGTGTAACCGAAATAGTCAAAGGACTTCATGCTGTCACTATTATAAGCTCGTTCACTCATTACTTGGGTAGTATGATCTTATGTTTATACAATCAGCCAAACCATCCAGTTGTGTTGTATCACCATACAATCCTCTTCTCATATTCATTGATAATTTATCATAAAATATCTTCTATTCCAAATTGAAAAGTGAAATTCCTCTGCGATATGCTAGAAGAATAGCACGTCTTGGAACTGACTGAATATAGCCACAGCAAATAATCCATAGAATGTGCTTTCCATGTAGCTGTGCTGGATCTTAGTGAAAATGGCCAGAAGCAATTAACGGTAACGGTTTTAGATGACAACATAATTGGTGTCGGTGGTCTGATCACTAGAATTACAACCTTCAAGTCGGTAGTTATGGGAACACACTACCTGCATATCACCACTGATATGACGTTAATCTTTAATGGTTACAAACTGGAAACATTAAAATTGATCGGAGACAGGGATATCCAGAATTGGGCCATAATGGTTAGAAAGAGCTTCCATATGACACAGCAGCTATTGGCGGCGAGCCCGGTAAAGCAGCAAATAGATAAATAAAAAAGAACAGGATACCTGGAAAATGCACATACGGATGGACAGGCTGATTATGACATTAAATCTGATAAAAGTAAAATATAGTTTCGGAAACGATCGAATTGTTAGTAAATGGAATGAATATTACAGGGTATATGTTTACCCAATGCCAGTGATCCATGGAGCCAAAAAGAGCGTCACGCCTGATCGTGTCCAACATCAATTGGGCTTAAAACCCGTCAACCAAAACTATAAACTATATTAATCTAACATCTTTGAATGGCATTTAGAAATTGATTAACTAAAAAGGCAAAACACTATATGGATGGCAACGTTTCAAACTCTATTCTGATATCGGGTCTATTAATCATGCTTGCGAACGATGTCAAAATAGACATTGAAACGTTGCGTCAAGAATAAATGAGAAGTTGCCATCCATAAAGTGTTTTGCCTTCTTATATTAATCTACTGTAAAACCTCGCTCAGGAAATTTCTTTTTAAAGAACCAACGGCTTTAGACTGAGATGATCTGGGGTGTAGTATTTGAACATAAATTAATTAACTGCCCAAGATTAAAAATATCGATGACGTAGTGTTAAAATAATATATCACGGTCTAAAGAACTTCATTTTAGGAGAATGTATCAGTTAATAAACGATGTGCAAGGATAAACGTTTGGTTCGAAAGATTTTTGCATAACAACCTTTCCGACACAATATAAAGACATCTCAAACAGATTGACTTATTGTTGCCCCTTAGCTTCGAGAGCACCTGTGCAACAGGAAGCTGCCTCCCAACCACCCAACCCCAACTTGAATGCAGGAGTTCTCGTACTGCAGAAGCCAATATACTTACACTAGAAACAACTTCTCAAGCCTAGAGTATCTGATTTTCATTTTAATAAACATCAGGAAAATTATCAATAAACTTATAATAAAACTTATTCTTTATTTGATTGATTAATTTATTATTGTAAAGCACAATTTAACTTCTGGTATCTCTGTAATATACTAGGAACAGCCCAAACATACATATGATTGATTGTTTTCTCCTCTTTGATCCAGTCAAGGTCTGCTTCAAACATCATATAACTTAAAAAGGTAAAATAAAATGCAACACAAACATTTGTTCTTGAAGTTGTCGGCTGTAACATTATCAGGTATCTCTAGGTTTTATCATTTGAATTACACCGACGTAATGGAAATCAAACAGTTCAGAGAATTGCTTGTGGTGGTTATCAAGCAGTGACATGACGGCATCGTACAAAAACAGATAATGTTTACAGAAGGTCGATCGCTTATGACATGTATGTCAAGTTCAGATTGCTCCGAACAGCACCGTCACTTCGGAGAAGCAGAGTATCAAAGAGTGCATCCATCACTGGACGGCTATAAGGAGACTTATCTTTGTTACGAACAATGACGTCACTACCGGTTTTTTAATTAACTAATTAACGGCTATGTCTATTGGGTTGCAAATGCCACATGGGTTATTGTCTTTCCAAATATATAAAGAAAATAAAAAATTTTGGTGGAAAATCGTTGGTCTTTCTAAAAATATTCTTAGGTCGAGACAGTTAATGTTCAACGCGAGCGAGAATAAAACAAGTATAGGCCTATTACGCGTTTGAGAATGAAACATTGTGATTTCTCAGCTAGTGACGATTGGTGTTAAACACTGACGTGGTTCGTGCTCTTTGAACATCAGATGTCTCGAGCTGACACATCATGATGTTTCATTGTCAACATGGATCATTTGTATAATATTCCATTGTCAAACATGTAGTCAGTGGCGGATACAGGATGGGGTTGGGGGCTCGACTATCACAGTTCAATAGGCGAGAACCAATGGGCCGTCTATAGGTCCCGGAAGCTCAAACAATGAGGAAGAATTAGAATTTGATATCGGTGTAATTTTTTTAGGTTTTCCGAAAACATTTTTCAGAGAACAATAGCCTACCACTCTATTGAATAGAGCATTGCTACTGAATCCTGGACAAAAGAACGTAGTACTGACGTATATTTTGACAAAACTTTAAAGTGTAAAAGATAAGAAATATATGTTTTGTGGTAGCCATTCAAAAATGTAAAAACATCAAAACTTAACAAAATATTGAGGCCCTGGTAGCTCTGAGAATGAGGAAAGGAGGAGCGGCAATCTAGTCTGATTTTGGAAATATATTCTGGGCGAGGACGTTGATAAGATTGATATTTTATTATCCATTCTTTTTTTAAAATAATCGTTGTCCGGATTAGCAACATGACTATTTCATGATGCGAAAGTGTCTGGTCCAACTTACGGGACTGGTAAAACATTTCTATATGTACTTTATCATTAGTTTTGGATCTCGTTAGCAGTGTTATGATGAAATTGCAGTCCGTCGCAATCTAGAGTTTTAAACATTGCTATGCCAAACTTTTATTAAGTAATGAGATATATGTTGTTTTCCAGTCACATACAGCAAAACTATAGCACACAACTCCAGGCCTTAAATGTCACCTTGTTTCCATTCCCCATTCAGCCAGTAAGATTTCTATTTTTTGTGATATTTTTCTTCCTTTCTTTCTTTCTTTCTTCGTTTTTTCCGTTGTTTTTTCTTTGAGCCACGATAGTAGTATTGGTATAATGTTCCAGTCTCAAACATATAATGTTGATATACTGTTCCAGTCTCAAACGAGGAGTATTTGTATAATGTTCCATTCTCAAACATGTAGTATTGACATAATGTCCCATTCTCAACCATGGAGTGTTTGTATAATGTTCCATTGTCAAACAGCCCGAGGCCGTGGCGTAGCACTAACTATTAAAGCCTACTTCGATGTCCCGTTCACGGGATCGAGTCCGTCTGTCGACCATCAGGTATATGAATGAGTTACACTGTGACCCCGGCAATGGCGGGGGTGGTTTTTACAAGGTTTGCCCCCGGTTCGCCACCGTAATTTGGCATGGAACAGTGTGAAGTGGACAATCCGTCGTCATATAAGTGAAATACCCTTGCGTAATACGTTAAACCCCAATCAAACAAACAAACAATCTATTGTCAAGCATGGGGTATTCAATGATTCAATATTTGTATAATGTAATATAGCTGAAACTGATTTCCGAATAGAATTTCTAGTTATAGTGATGTTTCCAGCTCCTCAAGGAACTGATTTACACCACTCTTGAAACGTTGTACGTAATTGTTGGGCATAAGGTATTTTGTATGTGCGTATAACGTGAGGCTTATTGTCGTCACTGTTCACTTGCACGACTGCAGAGAGGATTTAAAGTTTTACGAGGCCTCGTTATTTAATTGTTTCAGAAAGATATGTAAAATCTGTACATACTTATATGAAATGGAGCGTCAGTCGATACAATTTTACAAGTTCTATATACCATCCCCGGGTATGTGCTTCAGTTTGGTTTGAAAACTAGAAACTGGTTATATGTGTAGTAAAACGGAATACATTGCAAACAACAAAGTTAAAAGAAGGAAAAAGACATAAAATACAATTTATTTTTAGCATTTAAAGTTATATATTACACTAATCTCAATAAAACATATAATTTCATTAACTGCAAATCATGCTAACAAATTAACGCTATTAAGCACAGTCTGTAATTTTATGTTTGCATTGAATTCTCAATTATACCTAGATAAACATTGTTATGTAGTGGGGGGCATTTCTAGCGATAGCTTAACTAGGTTATACTGGTGATATAACGCTCAGCCCGACACAAATGACCTATGTATATCTCCATACAGTAAGTATTTCATAAAACAAACACGTGACCTATAGCCGCGTCTATTATAACATTTAGTCGTGTCTATAATGACTTATAATATCGCCAACAATGTCCTACATAGTCGCATCCACAACAACGTAAAATTACATCCACAATAACGTTTATTAACTTCCCAAGTAACTAAAGGAGATGTCCACAATGATATATAGTCTCGACCGCAAAATGACCTACAATCGCGTCCACAGTGACCTATAGTCGAGAATACACTGATCTATCGATGCGTTCAAATGATTTATAATTGCGCACACAATGACCTTTATTCGCGTTCATATAACAGGAGCAAAAGCAATTCTCTATATTTTAAATATGCTATTTTTGTTTTGCCTAATCTTTTACTTCCATGTGCGGGGAAAACCTCGGCAATATCTCTTGACGCAAGCGTCAGTATGTCCTATTAGACTATGTATGCGGTAAGAACATACTGCTTATAGTCAAAAAGGGCCCCGTGAAAGAGGAGAAAAACAGAAAGAAGTGGATGTATCGTGATTAAAACAAAAACATATAGCGTGTAATAAAGTATTGGTCTCAAATCCACTACCAGATCCATCTAAGCGACCTCACTTGTGTTGATAGCATACCACGATTATGTGAAATGTTACTTTGGGATTAACATACCATTGGAATAATACATTTATTGGGCGTTTTCGAATTGACAAAAGTATAAGTCAGTCAAACTGACTTTGTTGTCAATAGTCATAAATGACAAGAAATTTTACAGATGTCGAACTATGAAACAAACTGGGCAGGAAGTATACTAGTTTCACTGGGTAAAACGATGGAATTTATTGCATTAAACAATCTGAACTAAACAATAGGACACAGTTGCCCAGACTAGACTCCCAAACCAAACTAGCTCTATTGGTGTAAAGGTAATAAGCCTACACCTCTGACCACAAAGTTCTTAATGTGTTTCTATAAACTAACCACACTGGCACTGGGATGTCGATAAATACAAATCGACAAATTATCTCGTTTTCTGGATAAACTCCCAGATGAAAGTTTCTAAAAAGATCTTAAAATGTACCCGAACTCTGTTTCTTGATCGACTGGTACACGTCCATTGTTGTCCCCATTCATCATCATTACAGGACCTCCCATGTGCATTATTTTACCCAGTTAAAGTTTCCTTCTGGATTTGAAGTTTGTTAAATGATGACGAGCTTTCCCTCATGAACCACTGTCCGATCTCCAGATTCTGTCTGCACTTGAACTTTGTTTTAACACGAAAAGACACAACAATTGATCCCTTGTTCGAAGTTTTTCCTTTTATGATATGATAAATAATGTAAAGATAAAACAAATTATCTTCAACTTTCTTCAACTTCTGTCTAGACTTAAATCATGTCGAGTTGTAAAAAAACAAAAAAACACGTGCCAAACGGTCGTTAGATTTGATTTTCAATGCTTTGTAACAAACGTATTGTCAGTTATAAGTGCATTTGATGATTTGTCGGGTAATCAAGCCATGGGACTTCATAGGTATGGGTGGTATACTATGTATCAATTTAAACAGTTTGCCGGGATGCTGATTGTATATTTAGTTTAAATAAATGAAGAGAGAAAGTCGTTAGCTTGGAGCTAGCTTCTTTCTGTATATAATTTTCACTCTTCAGCATAATTCGAAATGGATAGGTTGACATTTGATTCCAGAGAATCTCACCTCCTAAAGGTACGCATTTTTAGAAGATGGGACTAAAGTCAAATAACATGTCCAATATATCACAGAACAGAACATAGATGGGGTTCTAAATACAGGTGAAAAGTAGATGCTATAATAGCATTTGGGGCTTGTTTTAGCAAACGTACAATCATTACATCTGCATCAAAATACATTACAAATCAATTTCACTGTCGCAAATTCACTTCCATACTCATATTAACATACAAAATATTTCAGGAATATGAGAAAGAATGCTTTGATATATTACATCCATGACAATGCACTATAAACCCCATACATGAGCGACGTCTAGGGATCCTAGACGAGCTAATAAGAACCCATTTAGGTATGTATACTTTAATACAATGACGGTTTTTATGCACACAGATGAATAGCGGTTTTCTGTTCCAAATCACACTACCGCTTCTATGACGTCATATATATGGTTACGTCATATGCGAAGCATTGTTTTCAGAGTGACCTTCTGTATAGGCATAGATTTTAAAACACAGCTTCTTTGAAATTCGAGTTGTTTTAATTGAAGCATTTGATCACATGCTGAGTAGTCCCTGTGAAATCATATTGGCACATCCCATGGAATATAAAGCTATAAGTTACTGACTGTTCCACTATACTCATTCGTTTACACCTTTGGTATACTTCGTCACTGAAATTCGTATTTTATGTAACAAAATATTGTTTATGATCACAACCTGACTAGAAAGAAAACTTTTGTGTATCTGGGGATCATCGTAGAGATATGTAGCCTGACCATCCTTTTTGTGGTTACAAATACCTTACACAAACAATCTTTGTTGCCGAGAATCACAAAGCTTCGATTGAGCATGAATTTATATTAACATCTGAGAAATCACAAAATCACAACGCGGATTAAATCCTTCAGAAAATTTTAAGTATAAGAATACATTTTCTTTTGTAACAGAAAGTTATTTTTTCCATATTCTTGGAAATGTGTTTATTAAGGGGAAAGCAATGTTTCATAAAATATGATTGTGACGTTGTCCTGGTAGAGACGACACAAATTGTTTAGCCCTTTATAGTGTAAATTATCCCTGTGCTATTGCTTTTTCCGTTTCACTAATACACACAATACTCAGATTGATTCGTATCGATTCCTCTGATTTTATCCTTTATGTGTAAGTAGATAGACGTCTTTTCTCCACTCTATAAGAAGATTTTCTTTGTTTCTCTGGGCTATCTGCTGAAGGGGGATCAAATACAGATTTCCTCCTATACGGTTGATTGTAAGGACTTAATGTGGATCCAAAAGGTTTCTCTTCGTAAGCCTCGGGGTTTTCGTAATAATGAGCGATAGTCCTTCGCCTCTGATTTCTCCTGACTTGTGCGGCCGTCACATTCACACCACTGCCCTGAAACCCCACGCCTTTATAACAACTTGACAATAACTGACCCATGGTGGTCCTTCTGTGCTACCGTATCTTCTGTGTTGCGTTGATACTGAGCCTGCACAATAGAAAAAGATGTCAATAATTATAACATGGTACAGACAGTGGTCAGGTGAGGCAGCTTACTCTATACACACAAGAGCAAATAAATGTGGTATACACACGTGTGTATATACAATGGAAAGATCCACATTTTTTACAATAATATTCATGCATATGTGGCAATCGAGTCTTTCTGTAAATATAAAGACGCTTTTTTCACTACTCTTCGCAGCAAATTGTTCCTTAAACTTCTGTCAAATGGAAATCGACGATCCAAGGACCTGTCTTAAGGCCGTGCTGTTTAGTATGTGAGTATGCATGCAGTGTAGTATGTCACCTCTGCCTTCAGTCCAGTATGGTATCCCTGCGGTCAATCTAGTACGTCACTTCTGCAGCTAATGTTGAACAGTTTACACGATCTCTATCTTTGTTGAATGTGATACAAGAAGTGTCAGACCAAGACAGAAAATTATATATATATAAAAGAATCTCTTATCATTTGTGTTCTCAGCAAGTTTTGATTGCTAGTATTAAGCACTTTATTCTTTAGCTGGTTCAACGTCTTCCTGTCCGTTAACTGAAATTTGAATTCTGCTTTGGCAAATTAGTCGTAAATCGTGTCGCTGTACTACCATTGGAATCAATGGAAGCGATATCTATCGTAGATATATAGTAAAACAAAAACGAATATATTTCAAATGTACATGTATACACAGTTCCAAAACCATTCTCTAGTCAGTACTAGCAAGGTTTACCACGCAACGGAGACGTCAATCAACAGTTCGTCATCGCAGGCGAAGTTATTATTATAGTTAAACCATCCATGGATATGTGTGCACAGAGTCGTTTCTTTTCTATTTATCTAATATTTTTGTAACGATTCAATTCTCTTGAACAGAATAGTGAAATCTACAGGGACATACAATTTCAATATCACGTCTTGGGTATTATACATACTACCTAAAGACATTGAGCGTAGAAGGAGCTTTCAATGGGGCTTAAAGGTCGGGATAAAGATCTTCGGCCTAAAGCAATTCACCGCACAGCTTTTCGATGACAATATAATTGGTGTTAGCAGACTAATAACTGGAATTACAGCTCAGAAACCTGTGGCTATAGAAAAACACTACCTGGATATTACCACTGATATGACGTTAATGGTTGATGGTTACAAACTAGTGGCATATATATGGAGCGGAGACAGTGACATCCAGGGATGAGGCATTATACTTGTAATGGGATTTCATACAGGCAAATCTCCTGAAAGGGTTTTGCTGCCTCTTATAAAGGTATGCAGCCATAAATAGATCAACTGCAAAAGACTCCAAGGGCTATGTCTCAACTACCAGAGATGAGTACAAGGCATGCATTGACGATCATCCCCTCTGACAAATCAGACAGACATGTCTTAAATATGAATGTATTTTGAACTGTTGGTTCATTTGGCCCTATTTGTCTTTTCTAAACTTAATCGTCATAGAGAGATACCTCTAGTAAGATAAAACTAGAGCTGTGATTCCTTGACAAAACATCCGCAAGAAGATAGGGGATTAATATTTGATTCAACGCTCTGATCATTATAATTAATAGAGCAATAAACAGTAAGATAGATATAGACATTTGCCATATTTTTATACTTTATTTTGCAAAGCTTCTCAGTGGTAATCATAAATTATATGGCAGATACTAGATTTGTCGATTTTGCTTTTCCCAATTCAGTGTAATAGATTGGTCAAAACGTCTCTACACCATTGGAACATGTATCGATATATCATGTGCTTCTCGTCAATGAGCATGGGTCCTGAAAATGTATGATGCATACTAAAGATCATAATCAACACGATGTGTAAGTTATGTTTGTTTGTTTTAATTAAAAGTTCTTAAAATATGTATTAAATGTATGTTACGCACTTATGATTAGCAGCGTATTGTAAAACGGGGAGAGAACTTCTTTTATCCTGTAGTCAAGATAAAGATCATCGGGCGAGAATCTGCGCAGGCTTTTTTCTCCACTAAGTCGATTTTCAAAAACAAAATGTAACAATATATATGTAGCGAATCATCATCTCGAGAAGTTATCCGCAACGAATAACTGGAGAATGTTCGTGCTTTTATAACAACGATCTAACACTTAAGACAGACATATTTACAGGACATGCCATGATGATACGGCTTTTCTACTGATTAGAAAGTCATTGGATTCACGTGGAGATATAAGTGAGATATGAGGAAACAATTCGTGTCTATGTGTCTTCTGTTGTGGTCGTAACCGCTTCGTTATTTAAGTGATGATGATACGTTTATATAAAATTTATATGCTGAAATCCTGATGCGCTAGGATATCATTGTATAGCTTAATATGTTATTCCAGATCACACGACCATAATTTTATGTAAATTATGTACATGTTTAAGGACTAAGAGTTTGCATTAAGTTATTATTATAACGTATGGATTTCAGTAATTGAGTGATTTCTGCCATGAATGGCCTCCTGATCGTTGCCGAATCTCTGTTCACGCGGTAGGTATTGGAGGCAAGCATTGTTCTGTTTCTAAATTTAAATGTAAAGATCAACACAGATTAGTATGCGGTTAATGTGACGACTCACAACTCACATGCAATGTACATACGCCTGATCATACAACAACAGCGACAGTAACTGGATTCTGTTGTAACGAGCAGGAGTGTCGACTTCGTATTCTCATACGCGTTCAGATTTAAATATACTGTCTTAGAGCTAGAGGCTATAGACAAAACTAATATAAGGTGGGAGGACAAAATTCAAAATTTCAAAAACTAGTACTCTGCGCGATTGGCGTAGGTTCATGGGTGTATTTGTGTACGGGGTAATGCAAATTTATGCTATCAAGATATCTTTCCGACCTCAGTGTTTTCGCCAAACATCCAGAATGATCTCAAAGCATTCATTAAGTTAAGCGTTTTAAGCCAGTGTATAAGAGCAGAAGGTGTGATATTTAAAGCTTCTCCTTCGCTCCCTGAACCAGCAACATTAGTATCTGGTCCACACCAGCGATGTCCACCACAGACATTTCTTAAAAGGCCTTCTCGCTGTCCTGATGTTTTGTTGCTTATGTGTATGAACGCAATTCGGGTATATAATTCACTTAGCTCGGCTTGTTATACTTATCTCTACACCAGAAATAAATGTGTACTCCCTAAACAATTTATAAGGCTGGAAATGAAATATTATCAAGTTTGTTAAATATTCCCGATGCACTATTGCGGAAAAGAATGCGAAAGAACACTACTTATGGTTCACCCTTATCAGATATTTAACAGCGTATAACGTTCAGGTTATTATTTAAATAAGCAATATACTTAATCAGATTAATCTCGAAAGGGTCAGCTGATCATGACAATGTTAGAATTTGAATGTCAACTACATTTGCGAAACAATGATGCGTGTAATGAGTCTGTGACCTAAGCTTTATAACATTATTAGTTCTGACATTTTCCTAACCAAATAAATATAATACTCTGGAATTAGAAAAAAACAAGTAATTAATAAATTATTAACTTAATTTCAATTCATTTGTATTTACATAACACATTTTAGTGACATTTCACTTTGATATCGAACTTATAAGACGTGTTATCAGATTAACTTATTAGTTATTTGTAACCCAAGCGGATACTGCAGAAATATTTTTGTGTAGTATGTATTCAGTCTTAAGGTAAACCAAGTATGCTATTTACTTTTTTATTTGGTAATCTATCAATGTTAGCTTTTAAAATCTTTTTTAAGTATTCGACGAAAACCACAAACATACTAGTTCGAGACATTGAAAGATGGCCTGATGGGCGTCACGTACTTCGCGTTAAAAATCTGCTCAATACGATGCAAGTAATTCAGACGCTGGGCATTCAATATGACAGAAACTAAAATCGGGGATTCTAGAAAACGCTAGTCCTTAGAAAATGCTCTTTATATTGAGTTTATGTAATCTTGAAAAGACCAGCCCAATGCTTGCCGATTGAACACAGTGACGTGTCATAAACCATTGCAATTTCCATGACTAGCTTCATAAAAGAGTATCAGGATTGAAACCCAGTGTTGCGATCTTTAAGCCCTTTAAGCTCTGTAAATCCTGCTTGATGATTTGTCATGATTGCATAAGCAGCCCATGTCCAACAAAATGGTCGTTAAGTAGAGATTTGCTTCGTTAAACAAGACAGTTCATTCTGCAAATCAATGCTGGAGCCACTTTAATTTTAAACTTGGTATGTGAACCGAAGCACCTTACAATATGTACAAAAAGTTGCCACGCCCCAATCAAAAATAATAAACTATATTACAAATTTCAGATAAAACTAAATGTGTAACTAAACAAGGGACTTATTTTCGGTCCTGCGATGTAAATAATTTAAAAGACAAACGTTGATTAAACATAAAGTGCACTTACATGTTCGTTGTTCCCAGCAGGGTTGTTAAGTTATTTATTCTTCTCAAGTATTCGCGCATTTCTCTTTCTACATACTTCTTGCTGACTTAAAATTTGTCAAAATACACGACACAGGAAATGTGCAAAATTAATGAATCGCTACAATATATGCTCCCGCTTCTATGGACAGGTTGTTGCATTATCGGGAAAGACGGACATTAGATCTGATCCCACGCTGAAGTTAACAGGTGGCAGAATAATACATGACAAATATGATGACTCAATTTTTACGCAACGTTAAAGTTACTGTCATTGAAACAATAGTTATGGGAGATATATCTGAGACCTGAATGGTTATATTAACAATTCCTGAATCCCCAATATCTGACCTTTCAGATGAATGAACAGCAATTACCCACTATACTATGTCTATGGTATACGGTTCCAACCAATACAAAGCATGTCTGGAAAACGACCCGGCTAAGTAATTACCAGAACACTGAATGTGACAGAAGACTTCAATTCACCTTCTCATAAATATTCCCCATTGTCAATGGCACAATCCATCCTAACCGAGATTGTGAAAAGTGTTTGAAACTTGCGGTGTACAGACAATAAGGAAACTACGCTATTTAAAAGCCTTTGCCATGCAACAATAATGATGGACTGTTTGCTTTTTTGGGGCTTTAACGTAATACCAAAGGTTAGTTCTCACATACGACGGTGTGCCAGGCCAATGGGTGCAGCAAACCACCCCCAAGGCCACTGGCAACAAACAAACACGCCACAGAACAATCACTGATCAATGATACCCCGAACAGATCGCTTTTCTGCTGTACCTTTGCTCCAAGAGCACCAGGGTACCAAGAAATTCTGCCAACAGCCTACGCAATATAGTGGAAGTTTAATATAATAGTATATTTACCAATCTTCACTATGACATAGAATCTTTCTTACTGGAGTTGACGAAAATAAACTATACATAAATAGAAGGTGAAAGGTTCAGCATAAAAACCGTAACAATGCTGATGAGGTAAACGTCACGGCCTCAAAATGGTAAGTTATAACAACAGACATACACTTGGAACATAACTATGTTTACAGAACACTTGGCTTATTTTAAGTGAATTCGTCATATATTCACACTCAAATTATTTTCTAGCTTCAAGTGTGATGAGATTTAAATTTGGTTTCAATAGCCAACAAATGTATTATACCGATTTATTTCACATGAATTTCTTATATTTGCATCAGACGTCTGAAGCAAAATTATGGACAGGTGCCTGAAACAGTATTTCTGTGTTATAACGTTGTTTTCGAAACGTTTATATAGTTTTCAATTGCACCTGGTGATGTTTAACTTTTTGAAATTTAAAAAAATATACTTTTACCCAGAAGACGCAACATGGTATCTGATAACTTATATCTATCAAGTAGTTTCATTCTCATTAAATAGCACTTATCCTACTACAGTTGTGCCTCAGGTAGGTCACCGCTGAAAACCTTGAAACAGCTTCTTTATGTTTCTAGACATGATGACAACAGTTGTCTTTGTAACTTGTTTTCAGATGTTAGATTATTGACACCAAACGTTTCAACACCTTCTTTCGCTTTTTTCGCTTTCGGTCGTGAAAATTGAGCTAAGAGCTTCTAACACCTATTATTGGATGACTTTAACTGTTCTTCACCAATAGTCCAATAGAACAGAAAACGTAGCCTAAAAACACAGATGGCAACAATCTAATGGGGCAAATCTACGGAGGATATACTGGACAGATCATTTACCAAATGTTTCCAGGAGAAGCTTACCAAGTTTACCATACCAACCAGAAACCGGTTCTCTGCGTGTTCTGTAAGAGGATAAACTCATTTATTAGACACGTCCATGAGTGTTAGACACGTCTGCTGAACACAAGGTTGTAAGCTCGATAATCAGAAATGGACATGTTAGACACGTCTGCTGAACACAAGGTTGTAAGCTCGATAATCAGAAATGAACATGTTAGACACGTCTACTGAACACAATTTTGTAAGCTCGATAATCAGAAA
>JAQQZZ010135745.1:0-13473 GCA_030265115.1 Mopalia vespertina | reverse complement strand
TGGCCCCCCCCCCCCCCCCCCCCCCCCCCCCCCCTCTCAAACAACAAACGACAAAAATAATATAACGAATTTACATCTAAATGATTACCGGTACGTAATTTACTCATTAACGTTCACCTTATAACAAAATTGGTTTTAATTAACTTTAATTAAGGTCCACCAGGATTTCAGTTCACGTCCTCTCATACTGACAAAATATCATCGACAGTTGTTTAAATCTTGGTTAGCTAACATTTCCCTAAATATAAACATAAAAAATCTCTATAATGGCGTAATGCTATAGCTTATAATTTCTGTCGTTCGAGATGTGACAAAAATACAAGTATATTCTGCATTAGTTTCTCCTTCCATTACTAGAAATGTCGCCCATAAAATATTTAAACAGAATATACATAAATAAATTAATGGACTTCTGGTACAAGCCATTTAAGACCTTTTTCACACACACGACAAGGTGGAAAAGAAGATCGTCTCCTTGCCAGATTGGCCTTATGTGTTTTGATCAATGCCTGGGGAATATGTATAACAGTAAAAGGGAGACAATTTGGGATTAGTATTAATAACACAAAATAAAAAACAGAAAAAAAGGTAAATTCCCCCTCCCCACTGTATAGTTTTGATATATATTGTTTTATTATCTGAAAAACACATTTCGAGACCCCCCCCCCCCCCGCCCCACCCAAAAAAAGAAAAAGAAAAAAAAAGAATAACATAAATTGACGCGAAAAGTGCCAGAGGAACGGACCGATATTCCAAAGATTATCGCCCGATTTGGGGGATGCATCATATCTTGGAGTTGCTGGGTTCTATGTTCTATTTAGTAGTACTATTAATGGTATCTTTCTTAAAGCTTAAAACACATGTAGTCTCTATAGCAGTCATATATATTGGTCTTCATAACCAGTATACTAAATAACGGTATCCATGCAACGGACTATATAAGGGCCTTACGTTTCACCAGAAGTCTAATTGTTAATATACTTCTGGTTTCATCTATAGACCTACGTACGCTACATTGACGGAATTACCATGGTAAACTTTGGTAATAATGTACCTTGTCTCGTATTTTTTTAACCTTATTGCATTTCTTATATTGGTTACCAAAAAAACACGTTTAAAGGCCTTCTAAAACACAAGGATACCTAATATAAGCCTATTCATATAGCAATGTAACTTCTGTAGAGTGGAGTCGCGACGTGAAGCTATATCCCTGCCGAGCTTGTGGACAGATCAGATCGACTTTTATTAGGGAGATGGTAGCAAGGATAAATAACGTCTCGCCGTCCTCATTTACTTGCTCTCGTTTGTATTCTAGGTGTTTTGATGCCTACCGAGGCTGGCACATATATATGACAAGAAAATGGGGACGATGAGACATTCCTTGGATGTATTGCAAATTTTCAACTAGCAAGGGGTACGATACAGAATATCTGCACCTCACGAGATTGATCTAGTTCAACTCCTCTTTATGTAATACCAGAAGTCCATTAACTACTCATAGTTGAATCGGTTTGTGCTTCATCTTTCTATTACAGCTGTTAGACAATTTACCTTTATTATATCTCATAATGCTGCATCGAAATGTAGGCCAGTAATTTATTAAAATGACACAACATACTGGTAGCTTTATTATCAATTCAAACGTTATAAGGTTGCACCGGTTGACATCTGTAAGTGGATTACTACACGCACCGAATGAACCCAGACTATGTAGAGCAATTTGCAAGTAATTTGTTTGCACGCAAAACCTCATATAAACCGCATGTTCTTTGTTGATTTGCTTAACTCTAAAACAAACATCAGATACAATATATGAGTTACAGCATGCAACGGAACACTCATTAGTGGGATTGAAACTCTAATTGCTAAGCCTATATAGGTATATACACTATAGCTCCATCGAGCAAATCAGCTGGAAATATTGTACACACCGGTTCTTCGTGCAATGTGATTTGAGATCGCCATTTTTTTTTGGTCTCCAAATACTACTGTATTTAATAATGCATACAACAACCTACTGATGTTCCAATATAATAAATTTATAGGCCTACCGATTGCTGGAGTCAAAGGAAACATTCATATTATAGAGATATCTGGATATCCGCAATTTAAACGTTTTAAAGGCACTTAAAACGTTGGGGGATGGATCATATAGTAGCTTTATATGAGCTAAACCGGTATAAACAATATGATGAGAGATGCGGTAAATCTCACTACACCAAGTTAAAGTTTAACCTGTGATTACAATATATTTTAATCCCATGTCTTTCCTTATTTTTTAAAGGTTGGTTGTTTATGCATTTTGCATCACATAACTATCATTTAATTCAAGATTATTTCATTGAGATGACCGTGTGCCAGGCCAGTTGGTGGAGGTATTCTCTACGACATTTACCACGAGTATTGTACATGCAGGAGCATATCCACCACAGAACTTTACCCTGCGTCCTCCCAAGTAGACCTTCAGAACACGTTACATAACGTCAGTATAGTTTATATTGGTGTGCTTTATAGAGGCAACTACAAAATACTTCACATTTGGTACCCAATCAACTTCATGACTAATGAATCAGTCCCTTGGTAGCACAGTATTCCAAGTGGGCAGAGCTTCCTATTGACCAGGTGCCCTGCGAAATAAGGGGCAACATGAAGCCGATCTGTTTGTGAAGTCTTTGTATTCTGTCCTGTGGTGTTTTTTAAAAATACGTTTGGATGTTGAGGGTGGTTTCCTTCACCCATTGAGCTGGCAGGCCGTCATACGAGAGAAATAAGCTAAAGTACGAGGTAAAACACCAATCAAACAAGCAAATTCCATTATTGACTTACAAGAATAAGCCTTTAAACATGCAAAAGGACCTACTGGATAGAACCAATCTAATTAAAATCAGATCTCAAAAACTCTCCCCGTGTTTTGTTTGTCGCTATATTGAGATCTAACGCAATCACTCTACTTATACTGTTCAATTAGGTCAAGTTAACTGCGGTTCAGGAAAGGTCACAGTTCCAGTTGTCCAATAAAAAACACAGATAACACGGGGCCATGGTAACCACCAAATGCAGCCAAAACACGTAGAAGTTGTCTGATTTTCTTCTGCGTTGATGTTGTCAGTCGCATGTAAACAGGGGGAAATGCAATTCCACACAAAGTTTATTATTGGAATGGTGTTTGTTGATTGTGCGTGCATGTATCCGTTGGTCATGTAAAAATATGCAGTCGGGAAACTTCAGCTCGTCAGCTGAAATCTTCAGCTTTTACAAACCAGAATTGAGAAGTAGCTCTGCGATTGGTCAATTTAAGAAACCAATCGACATTGTAGGTGGGGGGATTGCGTTAGATCTCAATATAGTGACAAACAAAACACGGGGAGCGTTTTTTAGATCTGATTTTAAATAGATTGGGATAGAACGTAACTACCCTCTGTATCAGATAACTAATAACGGTCATTAGATCAAATGAACATATTTTTTTATAATACGCTTTTGAGTTTTTGGTTTATTCAACACCAATACTTCACTATCTGTGTGTGCCAAATATTTTCTGTAATATATAAATCGTTATTGCTTTTTGAGATGTCTGTAGACTATCCATAAACAACTATAGATTGTGAAATTTGTCTCTTGACTGTTTGCATGGCACATGAGACAAAGTATCAATTTCAAATCACCAACATCCCAGTACTAGAGTGACTCATTTTTGGAAATATATATAAATCCCAATGCGGTTGTTTAAATAGTACACTGAAATACAATTTAATTTAATAAGGTTTTACCACACTTTATCGTATTGGGTAAAACTCGAGTTGTGTCGATGACAAGTTTTCCCAAACCGTGTTAGATCAAACTGAACGGCATTCATAATAACTGCCCATAACTATGTCAAGCAATTTTCACTGGGATCTTATGAAATTGATTTATTCCATTGGAGAACCTACTCTAAAAAATAACTTTAATTACAAACATAATTTAGTCGTATTTTTAATTTATTGTAGACAAGGTACAGCTGAAAGCAATAAATCAAAGAGTTTCCAAAAAAAAAAAACTTAGCTTGGCAAAGAAAGTAAACATTGTTTCATTTCAAACAGTTCTGTGACAGTTGGATGGTTTTCTCCATAATGCTTTTGTAAAATGTCATATGATTGGTTGATGACTTTGAGAGCTTTGTCCACCTGGTGGTCGTTAAAGAGAATACTAGCAAGTTTAGATAACTCATGTCCGACTTCCACACTTCCATCACCATAGACTAGCTTGGTTGTGTCCAAACTGGATTCTAGGAACTTCACTGCTTTCTTTGAATTTCCTGAAATCAAATAAATTTCAATTAAATTAAACGGTTTGATGAAATTGTCAGAAAACAGGATACAATGTATTAGCATCCTTAAAATTAAAGTGATATTTTTGACACTGTGTGAATTTTAAAATGGATTCAGCACGTTAACAGGTGTATTTACTTCTCAGGCCCCAGTATTTCATAAATTCCAGGAAATTCAGAAGAACTTTTGGTTAAAGGATACAGAACATTAACAAGATCATGCAGTATGCTTCCAAATAAACTATCCTAAATCATCTTTCGTACAGGACAAATCCTAACCGTTTTGCTTGTTGTGACAACATTACAGCATGTAATCAAACAAAGTTATGGTTTCTGACAAAAACTGATGCTTTCTATCTGAAAAATTCATGTTCTGTCTCTTTTCAAGTCTTTTAAATAGCTTCCAAAATAGTAATTTTATGGGTGAAATTGAGGTGATTTAGGGTATGGCACTTAATTAACAAAATAAATGAACATGCCAAGCATTTTAATTCATTTGTTCCATGAAATTATTATAATTTGTATATGGAACTAGACTTTTTTTCATCCAATGTTGTCTTATAAAATCACAAATTACCAAGTTTCACTTGAATTGAAAAAGTAATTCAATCATCAAATGATAGAGTATTTTGCTAAATACTTGATAAAATAGGCATCTGAGTACTCACCTAGCATTGCCCAGCACCGGGCTAAGCAGTCCTGTGTTTGAGCTAGATCTCTGTTATTATGATACAGCAGCTCCGACTGTAAAGTATGGCAGCTCTCCAGTTTCGTACAAGCACCTGTTTAAAGATACAACAAATAGTTAAATCAGTATCCATTACAATCAATCTAAATATTCAGATGATCTTTTTAATATTTTTTGTTAGAATCACAATCATGTTAGACGACACAGGACTCCTTAAAATTATCTTATATTCTTGCATGAATTAATGATGATGTAACAAGGCTGTTATCCGTTGATTGATTGATTGATTGATTGAATGATTAATGATTTATCAGAAATATTTCAGCTTCATTGTGGAAGTAATTTGCATGTATGCAATATAATAACATACAGAAAACAGATATTTTGGTTCTTTTCTGCCAATACTAACCTTTGGGGTTTCCTAATTCAATCATCTGGAGTCCCTCACTAAAGAGAGCCTGTGCCTCTTGTATTTTATCACCATCTGAAGAGTTCTCTCTCTTATGACCACACTGTCTACAGCACAGTTCACTCCCTTCTCTGCACACCGGACCATCACAGTTCAAACAACGGAAAGCCTGGTAACCAAAAATATAAGCACATTAGACAATGAAATCTGTTGAGATTGAACTCTGAATGTTCGTAGTTTGATTGGGATGTTTATGCTGTACCTACAGTTATGATTGTTTATTCGTTTTGGTCTTAACCTCATACTTAAGGTTAATTCACTAATATGATGATAAATTGTCCACCTCTTATTCTGCACTACTTTGATATGGCGGAAAACCGAGAGAAACCAAATTATAGTTAACACTACCTCCATGACACTACCCAGGCTGAAGTCATCTTGTGGGACTTCCTGAAAAACCGGTGTTCCACTGGCGGACTAACCTCTGAGAGGTACACTGAAGGATAATCAGCAGTACGACATACTAACCACTGAGCCACGGATCCCTCTAAGGTCATGAAATGTGTGCCAGCTCAATGGGTGATGGGAACGGACAACAAACGAAGGTAAGCACAGGGCACAAACCTAATTGCAATCTGTGCAGTAAGACCAGGTGTACAATTCATTGAGCTAGAAACCACAAATGTTGAGCTTCATCTTCCCCTAGCTTCTTCCATACAACAGTACGATCCTGGGCACAAGAAGCTAGCTCTTTCAACCCACTAATTACAGGTTAAGATATCATGGGGCTAGGGATAATAAAACTTTAACACTTATGTGACAAAATGAACAATGTGGTTGCTAAGGTGTTTACCTGGAACATTTTATACTTGTACTCTCCTTTTATACCTCACATTTACAGGTAAAAATATATTATGGGGCTAGGGATGATACAACTATAACACCTGTGTGACAAAATGACAAATATGGTCTCTAACGTGTTTACCTGGAATATTTGATCTTGGTACTCTCCCTGTAAACATGCCTCACATTTACAGGTGAAGAAATACTGTCCTTGTAAAGACTCCTGTCGTTCTTGGCGAGACATTCGCTTACAATGAGGTCCTAGGAATTGGAAAAAAACTAAAAATATCCCTTTAAATGGCAAAAATATGAAAATGACCAGATATGCTGGTGATCAAATTTAACATAGTGCAGCAGTTGAAAATATCTTTAAGAAATTTGTTTGCGTGTACACATGTATTTTATTTAAATAAAAAAAAAGAGGAAGAATTACTTATAATGTACATTGTTCTTGAATGTACATGTTTTGCAAACACCAATCTTTAGCAATTATCAATTATGGAAGAGATGAACGAAACTACAAACTATGGATGCCATTAACAAACAACCAAAGGAAAGTACTAGTGGGGCCATATATCATAAACTCAATAATTCAGGGAGGCAGAGGCAGAGATATGAAACCATAGGAATAGAGGAGAGGAAGAGCACATATCTACACCGACTTAAAACAAGATGAAATACAGCAACAAGACATTCAAGTTCACGATGTGTGTTTGTTTGTTTGTTTGATTGAGGTTTAAAAGTCATACTCAAGCGTATTTCACTAAAATGATGACGGATTGTCCACCACTTCACACTCAGCATCGTGAAAACCCCAGTCATTATTTAAGGAGCCCCTCTTGTGACACTTTTACATACTGGAGGTCGACTGGGGGAATTGTTTATTTATTTGTTTGTTTGATTGGGGTTTAACGTTGTACTCAAGGGTATTTCACTTATATGAAGACGGATTGTCCACTTCACACCGCTCCTTGACTAATTACGGTGGAAACCCGGGAGGAAATCTCGTTAAAACCACCCCAGCGATTGCCGGAGCCACATCTTGTGACTTATTCATATACCCGATGATTAACAGACGGACT
Source organism: Mopalia vespertina (assembly GCA_030265115.1). Taxonomy (NCBI): domain Eukaryota; kingdom Metazoa; phylum Mollusca; class Polyplacophora; order Chitonida; family Mopaliidae; genus Mopalia; species Mopalia vespertina. The sequence continues at coordinate 6,142 of JAQQZZ010135745.1, read as the reverse complement.
TGATCCCATGACCAGTAAATCAAAGTAGGATTAGTAAGCCCACACGCTGACCACTATGCCAGGGCTGCAGGTCCTGGTGGAATTGAACCTGTGAGAGCCACATCAAAGGAGGTTCAGAAATCTGAAGCACTTACCACCGAACCACAGTTGTGGGCACCTCATCAATGATGTGCTTCTTCAAATTTTTGACTTTTTTTGTTAGGCCTAGAAAAAAAAGTCTTGTTTACTCTTACCTAACCGACCCTACGAAAAAGCTCCAAGTCTAAAGTTTTTACTGCCTTTAAAAAAAAAAAAAAAAAAAAATGTTTTTTTTTTTTTTTAAAAGACTGTAAAAAATTGGCATATTTTGATAGAAAAATCGTTTTTTAATGTTTTTTGCTAATGCAAGCATCTGTATGTGCTACTGTAGGCCACTGCCACACAATCGAGCCCTCTGTAAATGAACCTGTGAATTCGCCAAATTGAGTCACAAAATGATGGAGAGCGGAAAAAGTGCATTTTTGATCACGTGGAATGGATTTCAATCTTCAACAATAGTAATTGATCATAAATATTTTAATATAAAAAATTTAATCAGACTTATTTAATATCTACTGTTTTGTACAACGTCTACAAAAAAAATCCTGCCTGCCAGGCCCAATTTGTTTTCAGGCATTTTTGTTTAAAAAAAACATTTTTTAAAGGCCTTATTTGTTAAGTTTTTGTGAGCATAGTTTTCATACAGATATAGTATTTACCATAACAGTTAAAAATCTCTTCCCCTTCTTTGACATTCTTTACGGCACGGATAATAAGTGTACTCTTGTGGAAACTGAAAAGATAAAATCACAGAATGAGCCATTGATCAAGAATAAGCCAGTAGAAGATTTCTATAAATACACAATAAAAAGGGACCATGTAAGAATGATTGTTTGTGTAATATTACAGGTGTGAGAGAACCTGTTTAAAGTCCACCATACTTTAGAGTAGGAAGTTACTGTTTTTACTACTTCAACACCTGGTTACTATCTAATGAGACCATACATTCCTGAATATTTTATTCACCCATTAATGTCAACTCCTCATTTTACTTCTCCATCTCATTTTTCAACATAAATGTAATACAAAAGTACATAAATTTCAAAGAAAAGAATTGGTCTCACTGGTTTATTGGGGTTTGATGGTGGAGCAGTGTGTTAGCTAGAATGGCAAGACAGGGTGTCTCACTTTTACTGACACAGTAAATGTCAGCCGAGTTCCAAGGACCGCCAGGAAGCTCCAGATTCCTAGAAGTCTGGAGACGAATTTTAGCGCAAAGATGGCAGTGTCGCAGTGATTTTTCTTTCAGAACATTTCAAGACAAAGGTTATAGAAAGGCATATAAACTATGTAACATAACTTGTAGAACGATTTACTTATGTTGTCGGGTACAATGTCATGTATACTGTGGTCTTCATCCATATATTTACAAAATTTAGCAGTACTTTCTGTTGGATAGTAAGTATGTTGTCCCCTAAAGAGCTTAATCAGCTGTATTAGCTGCAGAAGAAATCACTGTTATACAAGAAACTGTAATATGAGTGAAAGTATTAAAGAGTAATAATGACAGAGTTAAAGAGATAAAATCAACTTTAATAAAAAAAAACTGGATATGATGTTAACAAAATAATGTGGAAGTCATAGTAATACATAGAACAATAACCAAAATAACTAAATAATGTTATATACATGTATTTGAGCAAAAGTTACAAGTGAATACAATATAAAAACATCACACTGAATGCAATTATGGCCCTTGTGTATGTTTTGAATAATACTGGACATGAAAAATATATCTTTAAACTTCTACAAATGTATATAAAACGATCACTTAAAATAACCAAAAATAAATGTTGAGTGGAAATACTGACACCCTTAAAACTCCCATCGGTAGTCAGGCCTGTTACAAAGTTAGACAGGTAAGGACCATCCTGGTTCTTAAACCCATCCAGTGTAATGAGACAATCTCTCACCTGAATAGATCAAAACAATGAATTTACACATCAGTGAAAGAAACATTGTAAATATTCAGTCTGATTTTAAAACTACTTTTATTTTGTCAATTTCTTGCATTGAAAATATTTTAAAACATTGCTGGATAGGCTGATTGATTAATTAGTGTTTTATATAAAAGTTTATTCTTCCATACTGTGCTTAATATAAGTGAATAAGACTAAAGATTATATTGCAAGTTCTCTAATACTATAAGATAAGTATGATGATATATGTACTGTATAGAATTTTACACACCTCATTTCGAATAGATGCAAATGACACATCCCTGTGCTGAAATAGACAGCTCAGATGGTTCACAGTATTAAGGATATCAGCAAGGAGGTGAAGAAACCCAACGTACTTGAAAGTAGAAAGCTGGCAATGAAGACCTATAGCAGTTGGATCTCCTTTATCAGCATCCTGACTGAGCAAGACCATCAATGCTTCGTAATTCCGAATAATGGCCACAATTGCTTCACCTAAAGAAAGCCAATGAATTTCAAACACTCGTTTGAACTTTAAAACTTCTAACTCCAAAATAAAAGAAATGTTTTTGAACTGTTCCAGCTTACTGTAATGCACATAGTTATATACACCACCTTTTATCTTTGTCATAGTGTCAAGCGCAGGAAAACTTGAAGTCAGATTACTGACCGCTAATGCCAGTCGATGACACACACAATGTACATATAAACAAAATGGATTTTGAAGTCCATTTAATCCATTTTGACCACTGGACATAACATTGACACCATCCGCTCCTAAGCCAACCAGTTTTGAAAACGGTACATTGAATTCCTCAAGCACCTCTTGTATGGCATTAAAAAGGCTTTGGGCCTTGCCATCATGTATTTCCTTAATTTTAAGAAATGTTGTTTCAACTTTTCCTTCTACACTTACGTACCTAATGATGAGGGCAATGTGTTTTTCCTGTGACCTGTCGGTACTTTCATCTGTACCAATGCCTACGAATGGTGAATTCTTTATTGCTATTTTCATAACTGTCATGCTGACATCACTCAGGCAATCCAGGAGCTGGTTAGAGATGTGGGGGCTGGTGTATTGTGCATTGGCAGCCTGCTTTCAAAATTTGGCGTCAGTCATGCCTAAATGCTGCAAAAACTTTATAAGGCTCTTGTATTTTCGATTTGCGATTTCTTTGCTGGCAACCCATAAAACACTCTTCAAAGCAAGAAGTATAGCCTTTTCTCGCTGCAGCCTTGATTTGTCAAGAGACATTTGTCTTTCACTTGCAGATGACAATGAGAGCCGATGTCCTTCTGATATCGCATGTTGTTGAATGGTTTTTTTCCTAATATTACAACAAAAAAAAAATCATATAAGTAAAATGATGGTAGAAATATAAGCTTACATATAAATTACGCACTACCCCCTCCCCCCAATATATATCACATTGGTGCTAGGTTTATGTATAATAAAAATAAATTGCCAATTAAAATATTTATATTTATGACGTATTGGACACCATAAAAATAAAGCTTTCACTTTTTCGAATTTTTTAAATCTATTTTAGTTTTATAGATTTAATTAAGAGTGTAAAAATACCTCAAATTCCGGGTACCATCAACCCAGACACCTGTGGGTCCACTCTGTTGACAGATTGTACACGACATCGTGTTTTCTACTGAGCTGTAAGTAAGCCAAGGATAAGACTTCTGCCAAATTGGTGAAAACTTTTTTACATGGACACGAGCCTTTTAAACTGACGGGCCAATAGCGGGCTCCTCTGTCTCCTGTGCCCGGGATGTTCCTGGAATAGGTTCTTCTACTTCTTCATGTTCACTTCCCGAACTGTCCCCCGTAGCGATCTCCATTTGCTCTTCTCCAACCGAAGCATCAACATCGTGTGGCGTTGTTGTTGTTTTGACAGATGTCGAGGGTTTTGAAACAAAAAAGTCTGTTATTCTGCCTTTCGTTGTTCGTTTTGACATTTTTGGTCGCCGAACCTACGACTTAACTTCATTGACACGTGTTTGTGTTACTCAATATTACGCTTTAACAAATGATATAACTTTTAAAAAGAAACTATAATTGCGGGCCTCGCTTTGGAAGCATACCACTACTCAGCCAACAGATGGCGCTAGAGGTTTACTTCCTATTCTACTTTGGCCGTTTGTCGATAGTCGTACAAATATTTTTCCGTGAAATACTTCGATTACGAGTTGAATTTTTTTGCTTAGTGAGAATCGTCCCGTCTTACTCCTATGTATTTTAATGCAATAAATGATTATGCCCGTCTCAGTTGGAAGATACCCGTCTCATTACCCCAGCGCAGGATGCCCCGTCCCACAGAGGGGTAGACGGGCGGCTGGCTAACACTATGTGGTGGTGAAGATGACTATGAAGGATACCCAACATCTTCCTCACATACAAATGTTAATATGTATCTGAAGGGGACCTTGAGCTCATCAGCCATATTTTTTGTGAGATACAAAAATGAGAGAGCTTGCAGTCAGACTCAATACAATATTCCTCTTCATAAAAACATTGTCAAACATATCAAACGCTAAAACAGTTATGAACATTTTTAATCATAGTGCAACTATTTATAAAACTGAAGATCTAACAGCCTCTCTCACCTGGATATTATTGTAGGGTCACAGGAATGGTTCATCAAACTAGCTGTGGGATAAATTGCTGTGGCAACACGTACTTGGCTGTTTGTTTCCACGGTTACAGTATCCTTGACCTCGGATACCTGCAATTCTGTTATTGCATGGGCATTACACACTAACTGTTGCATGTGGCGCAGAAGAATACTGCAGAGGAAATCAAACTCTTCTGATGTCACTGAAGGCATGGAAACACTTTCATTTAAGTTTATGTCACCAGTTCTCTCGGCTAATTTATCAGTGCCGTCTTCAGTATTTCTCTCATGCCCTGGTGAAATTAATTTCTTCTCTGTAGATTTTTTACTTGTAGTTTTGTAACTGAAGGAGCTTTCTTCACCCTTGATAAAGTGACTTTTCAGAAGGATTTCCACCAACAAAGCTGCAGTCTGAAAACAGCATTCAAAAACAAAATTTAACTTGCTGTTGTCAACCAATTTCACTGCTGTGAAGTACTTTCAAATCTTGGCTTACCAAAGCAACTTTACGCATCGCTCTTTTTTTCAAAGAAATGTATATTTTTTAAAATTTAGATGGAAAATATTTCATAAAATTCAAACTTACATGTACACTTTTTCGCAACTTCTACGAGCTAGAATGCCCACATTGTGGTTAACTGTAGGAGTATCCATTTCTAGTAAAGGGAGATAACTAATAATTTTGTTCTAAACGATTTATCCATCAAGGTTTTTGGCCAGCATATAAGTTAATCTGATCGTTTTACAAATCAAAAAATATAATCGGACTACAAATAATTATTATGAGATATAGGTTAACGAGGAGTAGAGCATCTTCTCAAAAGAAACGATATCATATCTCATAATGATTTTTCATGAAATTCACACAAAAAATGAATGAGACCTGTTACCAGAAATTACATCTATACCTAATTTGAAAGGACAAAACACATTAATCGGTTTCTTGTTTACAAACACATATCCAGGCGTGCTGTAATCTTTTCCGGCATAACCTTAAAACGGTCCTCTAAAATTTTGTGAGATAACCTAACATTTGCATTTTCCCCTGGTTTGTTGATTTGTTAAATACATAAATGTGCCTTTGTGAAAAATAAAGCAAAATTGGTTTAAAATACAATCTTCATTGATAATCGGATGAGAAAATTTGTTAAAATCAATAGCAAAATGCAAAATTAGATGAAGACTGTAAAGAATTTGGGAAACCTATAAATCAGTCCTCCTAAACTAAGTTTGCATAATCATGGGGAGACCCGGTTCTGTCCATTCTCCCCAACAGCATAGGCCTGCATATCCCACAAGCATGGCTGGAAAAAGTAGGGAACACGGTAACCTCGTTCCCGGGAAGATTCAGAATATAGGCGGGAAGGTAGCACAGCAAAAAAAAAAAAAAAATATGTAAAAGGGACAAATATATTGTTTTATGAGACCACGCTTACGCTAGTGGATGTTCTGCCCAATGTCTACATTATATTGACAATGTACGTCCAGGTGGCTGAACTACATGTATATTATGTTTGAATT
>JAQQZZ010135734.1:0-13474 GCA_030265115.1 Mopalia vespertina | reverse complement strand
TAATGAGACAACGTAGAGCAATTTGTATTCGGTCTAACATGATTATTCGCAAATTAAAAGGATAGATGTTCTTATTTTCAGTAAAATTTTCAAATGGAGATTAACAAATAAATAAGTGATTGAGTTTACTTATGATTATTGTTTTTAAAACTACGATGTTAACATACGTTTAGATCATTGTTCTAATTCCTTTTCAATAACCTTTACGATATTGTCAGAATATATGTTAAATTGACCGAAAATATGATCCTAGATGTTTAAAATCTGATTGGGTTTATATTGGTAATTAAACGTTTCACCTCCAAACTTTTTGAAGCGTATTCAAACACATTGTGTTTTATTTTTATTAACCGTCAGTCCTGTTAGGTTCTGAAAAAATTCGAAAAACGGTAAAGGGTTCTTTTGGCGAGTCTTCAGCTACATTTAAGAGGGGCGTTGTGTCGTCAGCAAATTGTGTTATTTTTAACCCTTTTTTTCACCAACTGGGATACCTTAAATGAATTTGCTCTTTTTTAATTTGTATCGTAAGTATCTCAACAGAAAAAACGAAAGAATATGATTTGCACTGGGTTTCCTTGTCTACAAACCTCTGGTTACGCCAAATAAGCTAGACAAAAATCCATTTTGGTTAACACAAGCCTTTATGTCCTGACAAAATAAGGATATAAATTTTTTTAATGAAAAATCCGAAGGTAATAATATGTAGCATTTGGAAGATTAATGACCATGACACTGAGTCGAGTGTTTTTTCAAAGTCTATGAAAAGAAGTAAGCCAGTGATATTGTTGAGTTTCAGTATATTCAATAACATCGTAACTGAGCCTTATGCTGTCTCAAAGTAATTGACCTTTTAGAAACCCAGACTGAAATTCTGATATCCGACTGCCAATTACAGATTAAATACGAGAGGCAATGCAAGTAAGATGCGTCTCCAGTTCGTCAGAAATTGTTTTGGCTTATATCCCCTTGGGACACAATTTATAACTGCATCCCTTTGAGTGCTGGACATACAACCTCTGTCGTATCCTTCATTCAATTATCTTAGAACAAATATTCTTTATAGAAGAAATTAACAAATTAAACTGAAAACCGTCAGAGCTAGGACTCGTATTAGTATTTATTTTTTTAGGCATTCTAACAGTTCACATTGTTTCACTTCTCCTCTAATTTAACTTTTGATCTTCACTACTACATTTGATCGGTGCTAAATGATTGGTGGCTCGTTCGATTAGGTTTGGCAATATCGAGGCCGTCTATAGATAGGATTTTGTTCGCTGGTGGGCAACGAAAAATGTTTTCCAATAAGGGGGTTTCGAGTTATGTTACGTCACGGCAACAAAATGGCATCCCTTTGTAAAATAACATCGTCGCTTTATGGCAAGAGAGGGCCGATCCCCGATTTTTAACATTGGCCATATAGGCAATATTGCAAATTATCAGATTAACGTTAATAAAACCTTATGAGTTTCGTTATTCCATATAGCTTGAAAAAGTATTTTTTCCAAAAGTAACAATATTAAATCTATATTTTCCTGAACGTCGACAACTCGCAATGTTAAAGTATAGACAGGCTGCACTACATGTACCTTGCCATAAAGTTGCAACGCCATTTTTGCAAAGGGACTACACTTTATGGTTAAGTCTGAACTCGAAATTCCTGTACTGGCCGACATTCGATACGTTGAACTGTGATGCATCAACCATGGTATATTTACTTCATGACTGGTAAGAAATGTCCGAATCAGTATGTTACAAATATACCCTTGACCAACAACCATGTTAGTTCTATTAGATTCGAATATACCACAATTAACTCCTATTTATTCGTTTAAAATCACGTATTTTTCAACAACAACAAAAACAACAACAAACTGATTCTCTCTGTAAAGGAAACAAGAATGATATTATTATATTAAGGCATTTCAACGTTACATCTATAAGCTTTCAACTTGCAGCCAGGTAAAAAAAAAATAGCTTGACAATTATCTGAATCTTGGTGTTCTCTGTTGTAGACTGGTTCAAAGAAATCTCTCAGACGAACCGTTGAATATCCTATTAGGAAAAGAAGTCATTCAGGTTGAAGTGTTAGAAAATCAAAGAGTGTCACTGACGTGTAGAGACGGCTCACTGTACGAGTCGGACGCTGTCATAGTCACCCTACCATTGGGTGTATTGCAGGCCCAGGTTGTTAACTTTATTCCTGATCTACCAAAAGTAAAGTCAGAAGCAATTCAAAGATTAGGTAAGATTTAGGAGAGATTTTAGGGTATATCAGAAGATTTTGTACATTGTATTTTGAGTAATCTTTGTGTCTCTCTCAGACATTCATGTATACTTTCTATTTCTCATCAAAACACAGGTTTTGGGACGGTGAATAAGATAGCATTAGAATTTGATAGAATATTTTGGCCACAAGATAAACCTCGCATGGGGATTACCACAGCAAATGCCGCAGATAGAGGGAAACTTACCACATTTGATAACTTGTCTTTTGGAGACCGACCAGTGTTAGTGGGCTATGCAATCAGCTACTTTGGAAAAGAAAGTGAAGCGTTGAGTGATGAGGAGCTCCGAGACGTAGGTATGTGTAGTTCTCCTTGTGTCTCCGGGTAGTCTTGTGGTTTTCTTGAGCCATGTGTCTCAGACTCTCGTGGTTTATTGAGCCTTGTGTCTCAGACTCCCGTGGTTTCTTGAAATTTGTTTCTCAGGGCAGTCGTTGTTTCTTGAGCCTTGTTTCTCAGTCCTTGATTCTTGAGCCGTGGTTCTCAGGACAGTCGTTGTTCCTTGAGCCGTGTTTCTAAGGACAGTCGTTGTTTCTTGTTCCTTGTTTCTGTGGGCAGTGTCGCGGTTTCTGGATCTTGTACCGTGGACTGTTGAACCCAACGTTAGTTACCTTAAATGTATTAGCGATGTCCCGTATAGGCCTACCAAAGACATGTGAGGAAAATTATGCTTTGTATCTCTTGTTAGAATAAAATCAGCATGAACTTGAATTTTAGATGTATTTAATCTTCTTTTTGTTTCTTCTGAAAAATGTGCTTTGTGTCTCTTTTCAGAATAAAATCAGCATGAATTTAAATTCGATTTATTTAATTTCTTTATTGGTTTATCTGATGTTAAATCAAGAAGACTATATCAAAGATTATAGTTCATTGGCCAGCATTGTTTATAGGACAAAAATTGGGTCAACCCAATAAATCGACAGCCTTCCCCTGGTTGTGGACATACCAACCCACATATGGTCCTCGAGAATCGAACCAGCAACCCCAGAGAAGATGGACAAAACTCTTCTTTAATCAACTGTTCTCCTTTTCCAGCCTTGGTAAGATTACGATCATTGTATGGAAGTGTGATGGACAATGTGACGGTAGTAGCAATGTCTCGAACACGCTGGATGGCGGATCCATTCTCCATGGGAGCTTATTCATACCCAAAACTCGGTAAGAAATTTTATTTCAATGACAAAATCTAATACAAATATTATTTATGTACAACTTCTGACCAGTTAATAACAATATAATAATAAAACATGTCTGGGTGTTTTATCAGGGCATTTTTCACAAACTGATATCGATCTCAAATAAATAGACACCACGCAGATAACTGCGAGCCATTTTTTGTTCCAGACATCACAAAAAATGCTGTGTGTTGAACTCTTGATATTTATGTTTATCCCATTAATCAGTTTTACAATCAGCTCTATGTCTAGGGTATTCAGTTCGCAGCTTTTGGAAATTGTACGAAAGAGTACAAGATTTAACACGTACTTGTTAGGTACATCGCCAGAATAACATACGAATGTCTGATATCTCTCAAAATGAATTCTTCCAAAGCGAATTGTTGTAGATAAACCTCATTTGGCAGCATTCTCCTGTTACTTTTCAATGGTTTCATTTCCAAACAAGTCTCTTTGTGAAGAACTATCATATAAAATATAAACTAAATGTTGTAAAAGTAAGCCCTTTCTCACTTCTAGGGACCCAGGCGAATGATTGGGACCGAGCGGGTGAACCGTCACCCCCACTGTTTTTTGCTGGAGAACACACACAAACCAAAGAATACAGTATGGTACAAACAGCACTGAATACCGGGCAACGGGCTGCAAAACAGGCAATGGCATACATAGACAAGAAAGAATCAAACAGTTCAAAATTTGTCTTACCATCAATGTGTTGTCTAGCATTTTGTTTGACAGTTTTGTTCTGGCGAGCAATGGTATCTGAAACCCTCTGAACCTACAGTTTGTCTCTCGTCACTTATATCAGTACCTATAGTCTCATGGGTTGGTACCTTAGTGATCTTTCGACTGTCAGTATGCCAGCAATTAGTCTTCTTGTGACAAATTTTTCATTAAGACAACAGTCTTTTCATCTAATTAGTGACATTCATGTAGGTATCGGGAAAAACATGTAGGCGTATTATACAAGACTGACGGATATTGTTACTGATCCAGAGCAACTCAGTTATAGATCAGTTAAATATTGAAGTTCAAACATGCATTTTATGTGGATGTTAATGCAGAATAGAGCATATATATACTTGTATTGAGGAGAAGAAAACTTTTGCTTGTGTCCACTGGGATTCGAACTTCGACCACTGACTACCAGGCGGCTTACACTGAAATGAGTTAATTGCGTAGTCAATATGAACGGACTGACGTTTGAGAGTAGTCCCATGATTGGTGTCTTTAGAAATGTAGATTTAGTACTGGACCAGCAAGCACTGCTCGAGGACTCCTTTCCTTTATATGAAGCATCGAGCGCCAAGTGCGCTAGGTGGTATTTGATGGTTGTAAAATGTGATCAGGTTAGATGGAATAACCTATATGGCTGAACGGACAGTGGTATAACAAGAGTGTAAATGTTCCTGTGCTGAAGCTTGGTGTCAGCACCAGCATTTGGTGTAAATAACAGATGAAAACCTTTAAAGCCCGGTGCACAGGAGCGATTTTAAAATCTTAAGAAAACAGACCCGTGCGCGTTAGCTAAATTTCAGTCCATTTGCGGTTCAATCCGTATAGCCAAAATACTGTCACATAATTTAAAGGCCCCGTGACTTAGTGGTTAGCGAGTGCCCTTTATCCTACTTCGTTGTATACCGTCCAGGTAGTTGAGGGAGTCACAAGATGTGGCTCCGGTAATCACGGGGGTGGTTTTTACGAGGTTCATCTCGGGTTTTTCACCGTAAATAGGCAATGAAGAGTGTGAAGTGGACAATCCGTCATCATATAAGTAAAAAAAACTTTGAGTACGAGGTTAAACCCCCAAATCAAACAAACATAATTTAAAGTAAAAACAATTGTTGGCGCATGTAACAATTTAGTGTCCGTCGCCAGCGCCTTATAATAATCACCCCCAAACCTAAATTGCCACGTGTAGCATAGAACTTTCGTCAGCTGATTTAATAATTAAAATCACCCTGATTGTGTCAAAGAGTTCATGCATGGGGAATCACTCGTATGCAACTGGCTGATGTAACTTTTCTTTCTTGTATATATCAGATATGTACCCATGCTGTCCAATGTGTTTAGTTGTTTTACCATATATATATTGTTTCGCTTCTTATTGTGTAATCTTGGCACAGTATGCAAACTATAACGTGTACTGAACCTTATACCTACACAAAACATGACAGTCTGTATCAACGAATTGTACTTTATATCGAACTTCGATCATACGGCTGAAAAGGAATAGATTTTCTAAATATCTAATGTTGAATAAGAATGATGTTTGTCTTGATTATCTTTTAAGCAGTGATATGTTTCAGGTCTTGCTGGACCCCTTGAGCTCAAACTGAACACCTTGAATTTTTGTAATGTTTTCTGAAAGTTTTTACATTTTTATAAGACTTTCCAAGGTGGGATAGACAAAAAAATCCACAGGGATCGTTCTAATCCAAATTTTAAAAAAAAGATGACTATTATTTTACTCGATCAACTAATTTATTTTGTCTTAAACTTATTGCACTTCGAGAAATAAACCATGAAAAATGCAGTCTATTTTTTTCTGTTGACATTTACTCTTTTTGCAATATTTTTCACAGATATGTAATCCTGAGTATCCAAGCTTTCCAAAAATATATACATATGCATGGTACAGATTTATTTTTTTCTGCATAAGAGACTAAATACAACAGGTGTTCTGAAAATCGACCAAGGGGTCCAGGAAGACCTTAAACCACACCAGTAAACATCTGTATCGCCTTAACTATTGACCAATGATTGATATATTGATAAATGATAGCATAACTTATACTTGGGCTATTTTAAGGTAGTAAAGATGATCGTGGTTGGAGGATGAATGGCTTAGGATAGAATACATACACTCGATAAGGGTATCAGAATTTGGAACGACACGTCACACGATAAAAAAAAATTAGAAAGAATAATTTAGTTGTAAGAAGGCATTTTTGGTTATTATTAACAAATCTCTAAATGTCATCCGAGCAATCAAGAGGCCGCTTAATGGTCACCATCTTGACCATGGTAGGCGTTCGTCACAGTATTTGTAAGTTGGATCTTGGATTAGTGTATAGAGGGATAAGAAACATCAGGTTATGCATAAAATCGCTTAATTTTAAGGCTATTTTTTGTAGGAAAGCATATCATTTGTTGTCGTTTCATAACAACGACTAGATAAAATAGTATCCATTGGAAAGATACCCATTTCAAATAAACAGGATCGCTGTGTGGGTTCCATAGCCTTAACATTCAGAAAACGAGTTACTTTCGCAACACAAAGCAAACTGCGGAGCCGCCATCTTGGCAGTGTCGCTGTTATCATGAACAGTTTCATGCTTAAATTCAGCCCTACAACCCTTTTTGAGCGACCTTTGATTCGTATTTTATGAGTGAATATGCTACTTACCTTTCTGAGTTTCCCTATTATTGTGTAATCTCTGTTACTCCATAGAATGTGCGGCTGCTGTAGGAACATGCTGGCAGAGTAACACATTCACGGATAGCAGATTCGAAGGGAGGCTATGTTTCTTATCCCTCTATACTCATCACAGGTTGGCTTGAACATAAACCAAACCTTTCGTTTGCCTTCCTTATACATCCCATTATGGCGCTAAGGGCAGTAGGCTGGCTCTTTAATCAATCACATACTGTAACTATACATGCAATAAGTTTGTCTTTACACATTTACATCGTTTAAACACTTTTTTTTTTATATCATTAAGATCAAGCTATGGTTAATCACACGGCAACATTTACGGTATTAATCGGAGCGATGGAGTTAATAAAGCCAGTGCTGATTGGATTTGCTGATACTCAATATCCCCAAAACCGCTCAAGTCTTTTACAGATTTTATACAGAATTTGTTATCCTTAAACAAGTTTACTGTTGATTATGTCCTTAAACTAAAAGTCTATCCAACAGTTCATTCATCAAGTGTATACGCCATACAGATACGGTTACGTGGATGTGAGTTTTGCAAGTTTTGTTTACCTACATGTACTGCAGCATGTACGTGGTTTGGGCTAAGGGAGAGAAAATCTTATATTCAGTCCCCTTGGCTTTGTAAATGCTCATTACGTAAAAACAAAAATACTGAAATTTTTTTGCATATCCTGGAATTACTTAAATACTGAAGGTTGCGAGAAAACACAGCTCAAATGCATTAAATCTCTTCACAGAAACGTTAATGGTAGTATTGTTGTTGGAATCACACATAAGTCTAATAATGACAGGATCTCTAACCAACTATTCGCTACTTGTATAACGTGGGTCAAAGTGATGTAAACATTTGATAACCATTGCAAACAATTTAACGGTAGTAGTTTATTGACATTCAACGAGTTAGTTCACTTGGCATGTCGTCATATGTTAAACATGCTCATGTTAAAAAATCAGCTTACATTTGACATTCTACTGACATTTAGTAATGAGTGGAAAATCCGATAGCATGTGTGTGATTTTTTTTTTCGCATTATCAAAATGTTACTTTTAATTAAGTTCAAGCTTGTTAATTGAATAAGTATTCATAGAGTTTACTGTGTAAAGACGTTTGATGATACAGTTGTTTCAATTTGCTCATCAAACGAGTGCCTCAACTTTGAAAAAATTCAGCCTAGATTTTTAAAAAAAGTGTTACCAAAAAGTCCACTGTATTTTTTAATTCACTTTGCAATAAGTTTCAAAGTTATCATTGGAGCTTTACCAAATGTACATATTTGTAATCCTGCTTATTCATTCGTTCGCCACATATATACATATAATTTTTCTGTATGCTGTGTCATAATGGGCTTTGGAAATTGAGCTTCTCTACGTGAGCCCAATACCTTAATCACGGCGTTTAACCCCGGTCAGACCAGCCAAAACTGACCGCCTGCCTTATGGGATCAAACTTTGTTTGGTGACCCGCCATTGCATATTGTAATGACTATGTAACTTTGGGAAAGCTAATGAATGGTTTAAGTAGGGATGTTCTGTTTGAGTGTGTTTCGAGGCTTTGGCAAAATATAAGAGTAGCATGACCCCGATGAACGAAAAAATTCATTTACAATTTAAGGGGTTGTGAGACGTTAATGTGAATCCAGCAGGAGGAAATTTACGTGTGCCTGGAGATAAGAGAAGTGTAGATAAGGATACGTCAGAATTATACCGTAACCTATGGTAAAATACCTCTTTGAGGCTAAAAAGCCTATACACAAGATGTAACCCCATTTTTGTGATCAGGGTTAACATTATGAACAAGGCAAAGTGTTGATATATTTGTTAGTCAAATAGCCATACATTTACTAAATATTTACAAAACTGAGTACCGTTAAAACCCGATAAGTATCTTCTCATTATAAGGCTTTGTATAAAGTTCGAGTTCAATGCCTTGATGAGTTACAAAAACAAAGCGAAACTAATTCCACTACAGACAACTTTGTGGTCTTTTATGTCCATTATTTATTGGATACCTGTGTGGCACTTAAGCTTTGTATGTAAGTTATCGTTATAAAACAGTAGACTAACTTTTAGGTTAACCAGCTGAAGCCATTAGGAAAAATGGTGCAGACATCTGATTGGATTAAACAGACGTGGATTAAACAGATATAGTTTCCTCGGGTCTCACGAGAAGGGGACTAATACTACAGTGGAAAACACAGTAAGCAACGTTTTAACGTTGTATGATATTTTTAAAAAACACGAACGGGGAAAATATACTCTTTTTGGGTTATTTACTGTTATTCTTGAAGCGAACAACTGTTCCATTCGTGAGACATTCTAAGGCACTAACATCCAAGACAATGGTGTGGAGAGTCGTTATATGTGTGGTTTTGTACATAGGTAAGTTATGTAAAAGTCGTTATCAATTAATAGGTAAGTTAAGTAAAAGTCGTTATTAATTAATAGGTAAGTTAAGTAAAAGTCGTTATCAATTAATAGGTAAGTTATGTAAAAGTCGTTATTAATTAATAGATAGGTTTTGTAAAAGTCGTCATCAATTAATAGATAGGTTATGTGAAAGTCGTTATCAATTAATAAAGAGGTTATGTAAAAGTCGTCATCAATTAATCGACAAGTTATGTCAAAGTCGTTATCAATTAATAAATAGGTTATGTAAAAGCTGTTAACAATTAATAGGTAGGTTATAAAACATCGTTATCAATTAATATAGGTTATATAAAAGTCGCTATCAATTAATATAAAGGTTATTATTTTAAAAGTCGTTATCAATTAATAGATAGGTTATGTAAAAGTCGTTATCAATTAATTATTAGGTTATGTAAAAGTCGTTATCAATTAATTGTTAGGTTATAAAAAAATGTCGTTATCCATTATTAGGCAGGTTATGTAAAAGTCGTTATCGATTAATAGGTAGGTTATAAAAAAAGTCGTTATCAATTAATAGATAGGTTATGTAAAAGTCGTTATCAATTAATAGATAGGTTATGTAAAAGTCGTTATCAATTAATAGATAGGTTATGTAAAAATCGTCATCAATTAATAGGTAAGTGATGTAAACGTCGTCATCAATTAATAGGTAAGTGATTGAAAAGTCGTCGATAAATATAGAGCTAACTGTGTTATAAATGGAGAAAGTGGGGTCATCAGTCACAGTTATATTATTGGGGTGTAAGATCTATTTTCTGCTCGTGGTAAATATAGGCATACATGTCCAGATTATCTGATACTGTCAACGAGCTTCGGTCTCTTGTAAGTACATAAGATAGGTATATTTAGTAAATACTGCAGTATACAAAATAAAAGTGGTTAGGAATTCATTGAAATATTTATATCCTGCGTAGACCGGAATACAGAAAATCAAATATTTTTGGCTCCAATATTGTGTTTTACTGTTATCTAATGCATAGTTGATATGTGGTCGTGCTTATTTAGTGTGTTTACATGTAGTCGTAATGATTGGTTGAAATAATTTGATACAATAATAAAAGAAATAATAATATAATTTTTTACAGTTTGTGTCAACAATTATTCAATATAGTAGGAAACTGGCCATCTGTCTCTATTAAAACTTGTTATTATTGAAATTTGTTACTATTTTTCAAATATGACAGAATCGAAATGGTTTCAGGTGCAGCGTTGTCGTGTAGAGTTAATAATGACTGTGTGAAATACTGTATGGACGAGTGGGGATCGGCCTGGACGGCCACCGCACCGACCTGCACACTGGGCTCATGTTCTTGTGTAATGGTGAACGGATAAACAGGTAAACCAGCCTCTGAGATTCAACATCGCACCGACCTGTACACTGGTTTGATTGGGGTTTAATGTCGTACTCATTGGTAATTCACCTTTATGACGACGGATTGTCAACTTCACACTGTTCCTTGTCTACTGACGGTGGAAAACCGGACCGACACCTCGTAAAAACCACCCCGCGATTGCCGGAACCACATTCTGTGACTCACTCATATACCTGATGGTCGACAGACGGACTCGATCCCGTGA
Organism: Mopalia vespertina; assembly: GCA_030265115.1. NCBI lineage: Eukaryota > Metazoa > Mollusca > Polyplacophora > Chitonida > Mopaliidae > Mopalia > Mopalia vespertina. The sequence goes on along the minus strand of JAQQZZ010135734.1, from coordinate 2,567 downwards.
ACGGTAAATAGGAGTAGGATAAGTAAGCGCAAACGCAAACCACTAAGCCGTAGGCCCCTGTCTAATGGTGAAGAGATAAACAGTCTTATCTCATAAATAAGTAAATTACAGTGTAATGCAGCCATGTGATATTTGTTTCATGTCTCCACGTGTGGGGAACAGCTTTCGCACGCTCTAGTTGGTCACTTTCTGTTCATTGATACAATTCAACCAATGAAATGCCACATCTTACACGGATTATTTTATTTTACAGCTTGCAATGGCGTCTAGGCCCGGGGCCGTGGCTTAGTTGTATCGTGTGTGCTTACTAATCTTACTTCGATTTACCATTCACAGGATCGAGTCCGTCTGTCGACCCTCAGGTATATGAGTAAGTCACACGGTGTGGCTCTGGCAATCGCGGGATGATTTTAACTAGGTTTTCCACCGTAATTAGGCAAGGGACAGTGTGAAGTGGATAATCCGTCGTCGTATAAGTGAAATACCCTTGTGTACGACGCTAAACCCCAATCAAACAAGAAATGGCGTCTAGACAATTTCAAAACACCATTGCTAAGCTACTTTTCTATCATATTTCAGTTAAGTTATTATCGCGTTTCAACCAGCACTGTTTTCTGTTCCGCGGGTGCTAATCACTCTGATGGACACTTACATTGACTCATGTCGGAACATCCTTCGACACTTTCCGTACCGGTACAGTTATCTCGGAGGTGAATGGAAGCAATAATATTACACGAAAACGTGTAATGTTCGCCTGATGTTTTGTGCGCATGCGTGGAAATCAACCAAAGTACTCCGCGGATTTGTATAAAGAAAACCCACATCAAACAAGCCTCTTTCTCGAGTAAAGTCTCATTTAAACAAAACACTGTACCCTTTTTTATGTATGACTTGTTGCAAATAATTCAAATTTCGCCCGTTGTAAGTATTTTAATAATGATGTAGCTCCAAATACGTCATCATATCAACACAAGAATAGTCTTAGACGTAAACAATAAACACGTGGATAACTCAGTCATATGATGAAAGTAAATCCATGCGAGTTACCTCTGTTTCGTTATCCGTTTGATAAGTAGAAGACCATAACTGACAAGTGAACTGTTAATTAACTATGAACAAATTTGGATCTCAGGGATATAGGAAACATACTCACTAAATTTTGAAGCCACGACGGGCATCTACATTTTAGCGCGAGTACAGCAAACAGCATGGGAACAAAGCAAACTCTAATGTGTCTTCAAACAGTGGAGAGCGGTGTAGCTCATGAATATTCATTATCGTTACGACGGCCATTGAAATGAGCTCTCCAGCAGAGATTATTTACGGGACGGAAATTGCCGAGGTTGTTCAGACATGGGAATATACTCTGTCTTATCTACGTATGTTTTTAAGTTCTTGTGCATCTCAACCCCACTGATCGTAATCCATTTGTTAGATCCGGGTTCGTGCAAGTATTATATACCAGTACCTGAATGAATAACGTCCTGTTCACATATAGTGATAAGGTTTTTGTTTTTTGATATGAAAACAGACCTTTAACAGACCCTATCACGTGTAAAATTACAAGTTAAAGGTTCCAAGATCTAGAATATATTGCCTTATAATGTTAAAAAATATAAAATCCGTATCATTGTTCAAAAGGAATACGTCGACATCTCTGTTAAAAAAGCTCATTGAATGATCATTTAAGCTTAATGTTGGGATTTGCTGGTTTTTTGATTTCTTTGTTTGTCCTGTTATGTAATTGTTTATACATCTTCGCTAGCCAAGAGTTTTATTCCAAGCTACTCTGCCGCATCACAACACTTGGCGGATTATTCGCATATAATCGGACTCCGCTTCTAAGCGATCTAAGCGAACTTCTACGCAACCAATCAGATGTTGTGATACGAGATGAACTAGTAAAAATGACAGCGATAGTCACAAATGAAAGTGGGCGATGTGTTGTCGAAAAAAGGATATAGGCATGGACAAATCCTATACCTTTAAATCGAAACCTCGTCAAAAAAAAGTCCCGCGATTGCCTGAGCCACCTCGTGTGACCCCCTCATAGACCCGAAGGTGGTACATCGAAGGAGGGCCGGTAGTCCGTTACGTTAATCACTAAATCATGGACGCGGGCCCTAAATGGATAGCAACGTATATGGAAGGGAAACGGTCTTGTTTGGAAGGGCTACTAGCTCATATGGAAGATAAACTGACGTATGTATACGAAACGGAAACAAGTGCCCATCAAAAGGAATAATGTATATCATGGGGATAGAAACTAACATGTCTAGAAGGCAACTCACGTCATATGGTTATATTTTGGCGTACAAATCGTGATGCAGCATGACCTGAAAAGTCTTTAAGTTTATCTTCGGTGAAAAGTCTCATAAAGTATACAAGCTGAGTAGCTAGCAGGTCCACCACTAAAAGCTTTTTTGAAAAGATAAGCTCATAATCCAGTCAAATCACCTTTTCCTACTTATGTTTAAGAACAGTTTTTTACTTCAAAGAGCCAATTATTAAAAACAAGCTGAGTAGCTAGCAGGTCCACCACTAAAGGCTTTTAAAAAAAAAATGCT